>JACEEZ010019772.1:0-15535 GCA_016584305.1 Chionoecetes opilio | reverse complement strand
TTTTTAGTATCATGAGTGAACTGGATGTAAGTTAGGGGCATATACTGAGATGATCTTTAGTAACTCTGCGTTTAAGTCTTAGGGGGGATTACGACAACTCTTCCGCATCAAACCCTGATTAGTAAAACAAATTAAAGACCACATAGGGTAGAAGAGAGATCCCAAAGGGCGTATTTCAGGAAAACACTCGAGCTTTTAACTGAACTACCCTGACATGAATTGATGGGATGACCCCTGGAGATGTATTGTGTTGCGATATTCGGGGTAATTGTATGGGGGGTTTAAATTCAACGTACTTGAGATTATTAGTATGTTTGATAAAGATAAAACTGATGGAGGATTTAACTTAGTTTATGACTTCACTATGTGATTATAATGTGACCAGTCTCACTGCGGAGAGTACTGAAATGGGGAGGTATTTAAGGGGAAAGGATAAGGGTTTAGGTTAAGGGGAAGCGCTGCCACCAGCCCCGGCGAGTAGCTCACTGGATTACTCCCTGGGCACTTTTTGATTAATTTTAATATTAGATTGATTTTGGTAGTCGTGATTGGTACGTGGAATTATACCGAGGAAGGCTGACTCTTTTGGAAGTGTGGGGAATTACTGTCCTAACACAGAATAATCACCTGGGTTTTATAATAACACAAGAACTATATTTGCTAACATCATCCTATTTATTCATAGTGACATAGTATGTCTCTTGCTTGAGATCATATCCAACATATAAGGGTTAATACAATACCGGAAGACTCTACTCGGATGTAAGAAAAACCTTTACACCCTGATACAAGAAACTCTTCCTATGTGATGAAAGAAAGCTCTTATGAGCATAACTCTCCCCACTGGATCCTATTTAGTGAATTTTCCTACACTTAGGTAACATACCGCTTAATATTTAAAATTACACATGGAATATAAATATATAGTAGAGAAAATGTGAGGGTAATAAGTTGTGTGTGTATTCATAAGACCATGTGGCTTTGAAGAGGACACGAGCGAGCCTAGGTGAAAGATGGGTTGAGACTCCCCGTCGAAGCCTACACGAAGGATGAGCAGGGACTCGTCCGTCGAAGCCTACAATGAAGCGTAGAGACGACTCTCGTTAATAACACTTATAAGGATGGGGCAGACCTTCTATGCATTAGTGACACTGAACTGTACCTATATATATATATAAAAATATATAGATATAATATACTAAGGAAGGGGGAAAACAGGAGCGAGGGGCAGATTTCTTACCTACAATGAAGCGTAGAGACGACTGACTCCTCGTGGGATCATGGCCTTCGGCATAAAAGGAGATTTGTTTGAATGGTCTCCACGTGACCTCAAATGAATAGCTTATAATCCCGAAATAACTATTTAAATAATAAAAACTCGCGTACCTAAGAAAAGGCTGCCTATAATACAGACCTGTTACTTTGATATAGAAGAATTTAATATGCTTAATCTAATACCCAAGGAGGGTGGTTTTATAGGTAATGTCGACAGTCCGAACGCATTTTCAGGAGTGGAAGGGTATGAAATATGGAGCATAGAAATTTGGTAGGCTTTCATTTTAGCGCGTATCTTTACTAACACGTCCATGTATAAACCAAACCGATAACGATAGGGATTATTTTGGAAGACATTAAGATCTGGGAGTGTAACTCGGTCTAAATCAGATAGCTGGGGAAAGATGAAAAGATTTGAAATCATTAGTTATCATTGATCGCAGAATAATTATCACACGGATCTTGCCTCGCATACGGGATGTCGGGGGGGGGGAGGAATGGAAAAAAGGGAAAGAAAGAAAATGGCGGAAGAAGGAAGAAGATAAACAAAATGGTGGTTTGGAAAAGAAGGACGATGAGTCACCCGTGAAACAAAGAGAAAAATGAACTACTTAAAAGGACATAGCTGGGGAATTCTATGATAAAAATTTTTCATACTATCTCTCCCGAATAATGGGCATTACACGCGTCTATTCCCCGGGGAAAATTAAATTTTTTCAATATAAAATTAACTACTCACGGATCTGTTGTTTCCGTTTTAAAGCTGCGTCAAGAGGAGGTGTGTATGGGACAAATTTAGAATGAATTTAATGGAAATTCTTCTGTTCTTTGAAAACGGGTGTCTGCTTGTGTTTAGATTACACGAAAATTCATGAAAGGAAGTATCCCAATCAACCTGATACCTGGGAAATGACGTGGCCGTCAAACCTGACTCATGCCTTTTATTCTCGGTGCGGGGAAATCCCAGAGGCGCACGCCGGCTTGCCTCTGGTAAATGATAAGAGCCCAACAAGTCCTGAAATACCCGCCACACCGCAAGCGGGTTTGACTGTAAAGTGAGAAGCGAGTACTACATCTCGAATTAAAATACTCCTCCCACTGAACCAGGGCTTAGCCCGTGAGAACCAGACGCTCCGACTTCTAGACATGAGAAATCTCCTAGACCAAATTGTTTCATCTAGTCTGACACTACTCACCTCTTGGACTCAGTTTTAAATTTTTCTAACACATCTTAATAAAAAAAAATAACATTCATTCTTCCTCAATGAGCCTTTTAGGAGGTCTCCTAACACGAGGGGCTAGTTGCTCGTCCACCGGGTCGGGTAAGAGGACCCTTCCACCGGTTCTACTAACCACTCTTACTGCCCATAATAAGGTTTTCACTTGTTCGGCAGCTTTTTGTACTTGTTTTCTGTGAAACATTTTCACCACGAAATGAGCTCCCACCCAAACGTACTTCCACCACTCGATAGACCCATCCCATTTCACATTGAGTTTACGGCACGTGCCTGGTATTGTGGTCTTTTTTCTGACCCATACCAGTGCTCCTACCTCCACCACTTGATTTTTCCGTTTTCTGTTTGGGGAGTCCCTGTACCGACGCGACATTTTTCAGATGCGTCTCGCGGATTAGGGCGTTGCCACGCCCATGTCGTCTTGTTCTCCCTCGACGTCGGGTAAAGCTGCTCCAACAAGCCTGGGGGCATGACGAGAAAAGAAAGCGAATTTAGGGTTTGTTGTCCAGTGGAGGTGTGTACCGCTTGATTCATAGTGATTTGGCACGGCTGCAACAACGTGGGCCAACTCAGAGGGTGCCCTTTGACACAGGTCGAGAGGACTGACTTCAGGGTCCTGTGCATCCTCTCGGTCACCGAATTTCCTTGAGGGTGATGGGGGGGGCGTATAGCAAGAGTGTTTTTGGTGTCGTGTGCAGAACTGCTGGAACTCCCGGCTGGTGAACTCCCCTCCGTTGTCCAGGACGATGTTGCGGGGTGTCCCATAGTCCGCCAGGTACTGCCACATGGTCTTTATGATGTGTGTAGTGTGTTGGATTTAAGGGGAAGAACCTAACAAACCTACTGTAATGATCAAACTACCGTCATAACATAAAGGGGAACCCTTGTTCTCCTGCTACCATATCAGTGAGGTCTACCCCTATTCTTTCTAAAGGTTTATCTACTGGAGGAAATTCCTTCCGGGGTTGTTGTAACCCTTTATTTCCTTTGAACCTCTGGCAAGTTACCACAAGTTTTGACATACCCCACCCAAAATCTACTTTAAGATTTGCCCAATAGTATAGCCCCTCGGCTTTCTTGAGGTTTTCTTTTGTCCTAAGTGACCTGATAACTCATGCGCAGTTGGAGAGCGAGACCGGTCATACTACGAGGAATTATGAGGACATATTGTAGGCTCCCATCGGTTTTTTCTCGAACTAATATAGTATGTCATCTTTTAAACCGTAAACTGAACCAAAGTGGCTTTCGGTAATGCGTTTGATAGGAATTCTTCCTCCCTCCAGATACTCCACCAACCCTCTTTCCCACGGGTTCTTCCCTTTGACGTAGAATGAATTGTGGTTGGTTGAGTCCAACCATGTAGTCTCGGGTCGGCGGGTTTATCATCCCCACTGGACGCGACAGATGGTCCGCGACGAAGTTATCTTTGCCTTTCAGGTATTTAATCTCATAACTATATTCGCGCATCTCTAGGATCCACCTGGTCATTCGAGGAGATTTAGTTTTCTTTTTAAAAATACTGGTGAGAGGTTGGTGATCCGTGACAATTGAGAATTTTGAGCCCCATAGATAATGATGAAAATTTCTACAGGTGGAACTAGGGCCCAAACGCTTCTTTGTCGGTCGCGGAGTAAAGTGTCTCGCAAGAATTCAGTTTTTGGAGAAATACCCAATGGGGCAATTTGAACCGTTTGACTGAACTTGACTTAAAACCCCCTCCGACGTGAGTGTTACTCGCGTCTGTTGTGAGGATGAAAGGTTTCATGAATTTTTGCCTTACCAGGACAGGTGCATTTTATCAGGCACGACTTGAGATGTTTGAACGCCGTTGACACTTCCTCCGTCCAGGTGAAAGTGACGTGAGCTCTTGTTAAATTTTTTAAGTGGAGCTGCAACTTTCGCGAACGAAGGAACATGCTTCCTATAGAAACCACACATCCCTAAGAACCGTCGAATTTCCTTTTTAACAGTTCTTGGAGTTTTTCATTTTTGAAACGGCTTCCACGTTTTTTAGGTCCGGTTTACTTCCTTCGGCTGAGATCCGATGACCGAGAAAAGTGACTTCTTTAAGTCCAAAGGTACATTTTACTGAGGTTGAGTTTCACCCCATTGGTATAAGGACTTCGAAGAGTTGATTAAACGTTCCAAAAGAAGAGGAAACGTAGGAGCCATAGAATTAAGTCGTCCAGGTAGTTTTTACCCATCCCTTCTGAAGGAGAGGAGTTAGTACTGAAGCCCTTCGCCTGGAAAATATAGCGGGTTGAGCAGTTTAGCCCGAATGGTAGGCGTCGAAAAACCCATATAAGGTGACCCCGTCGCTGAAGTGGTCAGATCGCGGCTTTCGTCATCTAGTAAAATCTGGAAATATGCTTCGCGCATTCTAAGGTGACATAATACTTTTGGCCCGCGGCTTGTTTCTACCAATTCTTCCAATCGTGGAAGAGGATAGATATCGGTGGCGAGATGTTTATTTATGTGTCGATAGTCTAAACACATTCCCCTTACTACCATCTGGTTTATTTACCAAAACGATCGGTGATAACCATGCGGCCGTGGATCTTTTCTATGATATTTCTTTCTTTCCCTATCTTGAAGCATATGTGAAATTTGCTCCTTGGCTTTCTCGGGATACCGGTACGAGGGTCCTCGACTGGGCTGAGGTCATCCACCTTTATATGAACCGGAGGACCGTTTATGAGACCTAATTCATTTTGATCTAGGTGAAAGCGGATCATTTTTTGAGAATTACTTGTTGTATTCTTGTTGTTCTGAAACATCGTGTTTCCATTTTTGTCCCTGGATTAATTCTTTTAACCTTTGGGTTGGAGTTCCTTTCGGCTGTGCTTATCATTGACCGGTATTAAGTCATTGTGGACTTCATAATAGAATTAATTTTGTGCGCGTGAGGAATTTCCCCTTTGTCGTACGACCCGAGTATAGTGCCTTTGCACAAAACTTTTTCCTTTTGGTATTATTCGTGAAAGGAATGTAAATTGAATTTTCTGCTGAACTTGTACTACGTAAGGATAAATATTTTTGCTAACCTTTTCCCGCGGGTAGACAAGAAGGTTAGAACCTGTAACTCATTTACGTTAACCTGCCTGAAACTAGAGTGGTAAGCGTTATTTTCACAAGGGGTGAGAAATTTATCTGTGAAGGGGTTTTTTGACTGTTTTACGACTTTCCCCCGGTTTTAGTTGGATTCTTTTGATTTTGTTCCTTTTTCGACGGATGTGATTCACGGTATGGGGGTATCGCCCCAGCGCATGGGTCTACTTTTACCATCCCCGGTAAGGGTGGCTTTTGTGAGGATTTTCACACCCAAGAATAAATCACCGTTGAGATAAAAGTCTGGGATAACGGGAAACCACTTTTAAATTTTTTGCCCGTCCCCGATTTCAATTTCTGCCCCTAAACATGCCGAGGATTTTCAAAGGGGTGTCTGTGATTCCGACGAGGTGAGGTGGATTCCGTCGTTTAGTTATTTCCCCTCCGATCCGTTTTGCTGTAATTTTCTTTGATTAAGGTATACCCACTCCCTGTGTCCACTATTTGCTTCTGTTATTTTCCCGTTTATATTTACGTGGATAGTGGGGGAAATATCGTCACCATTAGTCAGATAATTGTCAGGATTTTGAGTTTTACTTTGCTGTTGAAGACTACTTGCCTGGGCACGCCCAGGACAGTTTCGATCTCCTCTCCGACAACCCGGGTTTGCGACAGTCGAAACAATGGCCTGGGGAGGTTTTCTCCAGCAACTCCGGAAGGTTATGCGTTGGTGATTGACAATAAGCGCAATATTTTTGAGTGAATGTTCCCTCCGTGAAGAACTCGCGTGGGAGGGTGATTTTTCTCGTTTCCTTGGGCCAAACTGACCTTTAATTCTTGGATTTGTTGTTTTTAAACCTTCCACTTCGTCCTGGATGGTTTCGGGTGGTGAGGAACGTGTGTGCTTATCGCCTCCTCTCCTTTCCTTTTCCTTCTCCCCTTGGGGTTGGGAATCATGTTGATCCTTTGGTCCGTCCCGTTTTCCAGTATCTGCCGCTCGTGTTCCCCTGCGGTCTAGGAATTTTTTTAGGGGGTATCCTTCATCTAGAAATCCCTCTAATTTTTCTCGCGACGCGATTGGTAGTCCATACCACAATTTTCTCTTTATTGTCTTATCCGGTCGGGGAATTTTTCATTTGGGAGTTTTTTTCGCGATCACCGCATGTTGGCAATAAAACGGGGTGTGAACGCTTGAGGAGATTCTCCCCAGTCATAACTCATTGCCTCCAATTCTTGCCAGGGTCTATCAACACTCACTTCGGGGGTGAACTCGGTTACGAAAGATTTTTAAGGGCCGACCATGTTTCTACCTTTTGGTTGCTTGATAGTTGTGGATTAAAATTGAGAATTCGGACACACTCTCCTTTGCAAATTTGGATTTCGTGTTGCGTCGCTTGAGCTACATTGTTCAATTAATTCAAAAAAAATTTTGGGGTCGGGCCGTTGTGTCAAGGCCTTGTAGTTGATGTAATTCTAGTACTGGAATATCTCGAGGTTTGAAGAGTCCCACTTTTACGCTATCCGTGGATAATTTAGAGTTATCGAAAGGTTTCGTTGGATTTTGTTTTTGCATGCTATCCGTGGATAATGGAGAGTCAAGGAGAAGGTTCGTTTGATTTAGTTGTGCTCTTAACTCCTCCACTAAAGTTTCTAACTGTTGTTGTGTTCCAGGGTGTTGCTCTACTTCCGTCTCCGCTCTCCTCCTCCCCCCCTTTTAGCCCTGGAAATAGGTTTGCTTCCCACTCATGATTCCGTCGGAGAAAACTTCTTGTAGATACGGGTAGAGATTTGATTCTCGTGTTCCGTCGGCCACTAACGGGCACTCGGGTTTCCCCTGGCTACCAAGGGTGATTCTCCGCCGTTTCTGGTTCATTCATTTCCCGGTGGCCCCTGATTACTGTTCTTATTTGTTGTTTACTTTATCTCTCCCTCATTTACCATGAAAAACCGTCGGATGCCCAAGGTGTTTACGTTTTAGTGATGTATTAATTGAATTATTTGTTGTGTCCTGCATGCTTTATTTTTTGTTTATTGATTTTGCATTTTTTTATAATTATTGGTGCTAATGGGTTTCCCCTTTCTGAATAGATACGTGGTTCTATTAAGCAGATTTCACACTACCGCCTCACAATTCCCCTCTATTGTGCGCGTAATTTCCTTGATAGTGTCAGCAAGAGAACCGGGATCTATGCCATCGGCAATATCGTTACTTTCCTAACCACAAAATGCACAGATCATGTGGCCATTCCAGGACCACTATTCAGCCTTTTCATCTTGAGAAGAAGGAATTTGCTTTTCCTCCGGTTTCCTAAAAATCTTAATTCCCTGCCTGGGACGTCGAATGTTTGGGGAATTTGACTGTTTTCCCACCAATGAAACTTTGTACATATTTTTCCCGGAAATTTTTAGTCTATCTAGCTACTTGCATAAGGTGATATTCCCGTTGTTATTTGTAGGAAATAATAACCCACCGCTATAGTCACCAGTGTGTTGCTGGATATTTCGGGGTAAAATTGTATGGGGGGTTTATAACTGGTCAACGTTACTTGAAAGAATTACTTGAGTATGATTTTATAAAAGATACAACTTGAATGGAGGATTTAACTTAGTCTTATGACTTCACTATGTGATTATAATGTGACCACGTCCCCACTGCGGAGAGTACTGAAATGGGAGATGTTTTAAGGGGAAAGGATAAGGGTTTAGGTTAAGGGGAAGCGCTGCCACCACCCCGGCGAGTAGCTCACTGGATTACTCCTGGGCACGTTTGATTAAAATTAATATTAGATTGATCTTGGTAGTCGTGATTGGTACGTGGAATTATACCGAGGGAAAGGCTGACTTTTTTTGGAAGTTGTGGGGAATTACTGTCCTAACACAGAATAATCACCTGGGGTTTTATAATAACACAAGAACTATATTTGCTAACATCATCCTATTTATTCATAGTGACATAGTATGTCTCTTGCTTGAGATCATATCCAACATATAAAGGGGTTAATACAATACCGGAAGACCTCTACTCGGGTGTAAGAAAAACCTTTACATCTGATACAGGAAACTCTTCCTGTGTGACGAAAGAAAGCTCTTATGAGCATAACTCTCCCCCCTGGATCCTATTTTGTGAATTTTCCTACACTTAGGTAACATACCGCTTAATATTTAAAAATTACACATGGAATATAAATATATAGTAGAGAAAATGTGAGGGTAATAAGTTGTGTGGTATTCATAAGACCATGTGGCTTTGAAGAGGACACGAGCGAGCCCAGGTGAAAGATGGGGTTTAGACTCCCGTCGAGCCCACACGAAGGTTGAGCAGGGATCGTTCCGTCGAAGGCCCACAATGAAGCGTAGAGACGACTCTCGTTAATAAAAACTTAAAGGATGGGGCAGACCCTTTTATGCATTAGTGACACTGAACTGTACCTATATATATATATAGAAATATATGATATAATATACTAAGGAAGGGGGAAAACAGGAGCGAGGGCAGATGTCTTACCTACAATGGCGTAGAGACACTGACTCCTCGTGGGATCATGGCCTTCGGCATAAAAAGGGGATTGTTTGAATGGTCTCGACGTGACCTCAAATGAATAGCTTATAATCCCGAAATAACTATTTAAATAATGAAAAAAATCGCGTACCTAAGAAAAGGCTGCCTATAATACAGACCTGTACTTTGATATAGAAGAATTTAATATGCTTAATCTAATACCCCAAAGGGGGTGGTTTTATAGGTAATGTCGACAGTCCGAACGCAGTTTCAGGAGTGGAAGGGTATGAAATATGGAGCATAGAAATTTGGTAGGCTTTCATTTTAGCGCGTATCTTTACTAACACGTCCATGTATGACCATAACCGATAACGATAGGGATTATTTTGGAAGACATTAAGAATCTGGGAGTGTAACTCGGTCTGATCAGATAGCTGGGGAAAGACGAAAAGATTTGAAATCATTAGTTATCATTGATCGCAGAATAATTATCACACGGATCTTGCCTCGCATACGGGATGTCGGGGGGGGGAGGAATGGAAAGAAGGAAGAAAGAAAATGGCGGAAGAAGGAAAGAAGATAAACAAAATGGTGGTTTGGAAAGAAGGACGATGAGTCACCCGTGAAACAAAGAGAAAAATGAACTACTTACAAGACATAGCTCGGGAATTCTATGATAATAATTCTCATACTATCTCTCCCGAATAATGGGCATTACAGTATCACTTCGAAGGATATAACGAGCCAGTGGAGAAGTACCAGAGAATGCAGTACCCACAATACGCACACAAAATCTGGCATAAGTACTCAAATGTTTGAGTTTTGAACTGGTCAAGTTAATAATCGAGTGAGTTAACTAGATTTGGAACATCGCTGGTTCCGTGATAAAAGATGAGTCAGTATAGCTTAGCGGGGAGGAAGTGTCCTACTTGGAAAAATATCAAACAGAGCAATAAGGTAATTTAAGCAGTGTGACGAACTGGAAAATGCCTCTACACCAGGCCTTCGTGTAGTGAGTTTTTAAAGGCACAGCTATCCACACGCTCAATCATGTAGCACACGTAAAGTAATAACCCACCAACATAGACACAGTGAACTCTCACAACAAAAGAAAATACCTGGGGTGAAACACAGAAAAATATGAATATCACTGAAGTGAGATTAAGAAATAACAACCGTAAAGGTTATTACAGCCCGACAGGCCCCCAACTGTTACGAGCGAGACAGTGAGTTGTCTAGAGGAATGAGTAGCGAGACTGAAACGCCGAAACCATAACAAAAGGTGATGAAAGAAGTAGATAACAATAACAAGTTAATAATATCAAATAAATCACCTTGTCAGCAAGGGAGTTAAGATGATCGTGCTTTTGAAGCACAACATAGATGACTAAAGAAAAAGCTTAATAACTAAATGACCAATATGTACATAACACAAAGATAATTAACCCGAGAGAAAACACAAAAAGGACTACTAAGATGAATTTTACCACCAGGTAGTAAAGCTAATAAAATACTGTGAGTTGTAATTGAGTAGATTCCCCGGTGCAATTGTTGGACTGTTGGTACTTAACTAAGGCACAGAATGGTGTTAATGCTATGTTCTCGGAGAGAGTAGTAAACGTTCGTATATAACAGAGACTTCCCTAACAACAGAAAACGAGGTTATAAATGCACTCGTATTTTGCCTGGGGCTGCTTCACTCAGCTTGAGTCGAAACAAACCGGCGAGACCCGGGAGTAGTTCCGGTGCCTTCCTCGTGTGATTGAGAAGGGTAGTTAGTGGTACTCCAGGCAGTGTGTGTGTGTGTGTGGTGTGTGTGTGCTGTGTGTGTGTGTGAGTTGTGTGGGTGTTTGTGTACACGGATGAGGGATAAGGCGAGGCTTATGAAATACAAGATTTTATCTTATTTCTATTGCCTATAAACCAATAAAATGTAGTGTTTTCCAATGATTTTAGCTAGTATCAGTGATATATAGCGTTTTCCTTACAAATGAAGTATAAAAATCCTCTTGTTAGAATAATTTGAGCACCTAAAGTAGCTTACATAAGCTAATTAAAATAAGAAGAGTAAGAGGTGATTTATTGGTGATATAAACGGTATATTGCAAGGCGTTTTTCATAGTTTCTGGTAACTGTAGCGTTATTGTATATATACAAGTTAGTTTTACTTATCATTTCCTAAAACCCCCATAAAATGTAGTGTGTAAAATATTAGCTATTGTATCGGTTATATGAATCTAGGTGTTTTCCTACAAATTGAAAGGATAAAATCCTCTTTTAGAAATAATTTGCAACTATAAAAAAAGTTAGCGTACCTATTAGTATTAAATAGAAGAGTAAGAGGTTATTTATTGTGATATAACGGGTATATTGCAAGCGTTTCATAGTTTCTGTAAACTGTAGCGTTATTGTATATATACAAGTAGTTTTACTATTCATATGCTTATAAACCCATAAAAATGTTATGTTTTCAATGATTTTAGCTAGTTATCAGTGAAGAGTTTTTTTTTTCTAAAAATTTGAAGTATATTTTTTTATATCTGTAGCTAAATAGCTTTTTATATTGCTACAACTATATTTTACAAAATTAATAGCTAAAAATATGTTTTTTTTCATGAATTTAGATATCAATTTAATCTAAAAACAATGTTTTTTCAAGTATTTAATGTTTTTTTGAAAGGCTAAAAAATGTCAAAATTTTGAAATTATTCAGCACTTTTACACAACTATATTTAACAATGTTATGAGCAAAAAATATTATTTTTCAGAAATTTAGGTATCAATTTTAATCTTAAAACAAAATTTTTTCAAGTGTTTTTAATGTATTTTTGGGGGCCTAAAAAATTTCGATATATGACATTATTCAGCACTTTTACACAACTATTTTTTACAATAATATGAGCTTAAAATATGTAGTTTTCATGAAATTATGTATCAATTTTATCTTAAAAACAACGTTTTTTCAAGTGTTTCAATGTATTTTTTGAAGGGCTAAAAAATGTTGAAAATTGACATTATTCACCCCTTTTTTTGATAGAGAAATTCAAAATGTGGAATTATAGTTGTTTTCGTTAGAAATTGCTATTTTAAACTACTGTAGCTTAAAATAGGAGTTTGAGACTCTATATTGTGATACAATTGTATATTATACGTGTTTTCATAGTTTCTTCTTAATTGTAGTGTTATATCATTAATAGAAGGAATTTACCTTATGATAATGCTTTATACCCTCAAAATTGTTCTTTTTAATGATTTTTGCTAGTTATCGGTGATATATAGCTGTTTTCCTACAATTGAAGTATGCCATCCTTTTTTTAGAATAATTTTTGGACCTATAAGTAGTTTACATTACATTAAGCTAATAAATAGAAGAGTAAGAGGGGATTTATTGTGATATAACGGTATATTGCAAGCGTTTTTCATAGTTTCTTCTAAACTGTAGCGTTATTGTAAAATATACAGGTAGTTTTACTTATCATATTGCTATAAACCGATTAAATGTAGTGTTTCAATGATTTAGCTAGTTATCAGTGATATATAGCTGTTTTCCTACAAATTGAAGTATAAAATCCTCTTTTAGAATAATTTGCACCTATAAGTAAACTTACATTTCATTAAGCTATTAAATATAAGAGTAAGAGGTTATTTATTGTGATATAAACGGGATATTGCAAGCGTTTTTCATAGTTTCTTTAAACTGTAGCGTTTTTGTATATATACAAGTAGTTTTTTCTTTTATATTGCTAAACCCTAAAAGTAGGTTTTCAATGATATTAGCTATTTATCGGTGATATATAGCTGTTTTCCTCAAATTTAAGTATACAATCCTTTTTTTAGAATAATTTGCACCTATAATAGCTTACATTCATTAAGCTAATAAAAAGAAGAGTAAGAGGTTATTTATTTTGGATAAAAGGTATATTGCAAGCGTTTTTCATAGTTTTCTTTAAACTGTAGCGTTATTGTATATATACAAGTAGTTTACTTATCATATTGCTATAAACCCATAAAATGTAGTGGTTTTCAATGATATTAGCTATTAATCGGTGATATATAGCTGTTTTCCTCCATTGAAGGATAAAAATCCCCTTTTTTGATAATTTGCACCTATAAGTAGTTACATTACATTAAGTATTAAATATAAGAGTAAGGGGGTTATTTATTGTGATATAACGGGATATTGCAAACGTTTTTCATAGTTTCTTCTAAACTGTGCGTTATTGTATATATACAAGTTGTTTTTCTTATTAAAATTCTAAAACCCAAAAAAGTATGTTTTCAATGATATTAGCTATTTACGGTGATATAAAGCTGTTTTCCTCAAATTGAAGTATAAATCCTTTTTTTAGAATAAATTTTCACCTATAAATTTGCTTTACATTACATTAAGCTAAAAATAGGAGTAAGAGGTTATTTTATTGTGTATAACGGTATATTGCAAGCTTTTTCATAGTTTCTTGTAAACTGTAGCGTTATTGTATATATACAAGTAGTTTACCCTTTTCATATTTCTATAAACCCATAAAATGTAGTGTTTTCAATGATATTAGCTATTTAAACTATAATAGCTTTTTTTCCCACAATTGAAGTTTAAAATCCTTTTTAGAATAATTTGCACCAAAGTAGATTACATTACATTAAGCTATTAAATAGAAGAGAGAGGGTTATTTATTGTGATATAACGGTAATTGCAAGCTTTTTCATACTTTCTTTAAACTGTAGCGTTATTGTTTTAAAAACAAGTTGTTTTACTTATATATTCTATAAACCATAAAATGTAGTGTTTTCAAGATTTAGCTATTTTTCGGGGAAAGTGTTTTTTTTTTCAAATTGAAGTATATTCTTTTTATATTTGACCCAAATTTGCTTTTAATTGCTAAAATTTTTAAAAATAATTATTTTTTATATGGTATTTCAGAATTTAGATTTCCTTGTAAATTTCTTAAAAACAATGTTTTTTCAAGTTTTTAAAAAGTATTTTTGAAGGCTTTTAAATAAATGTT
Organism: Chionoecetes opilio; assembly: GCA_016584305.1. Lineage (NCBI taxonomy): Eukaryota > Metazoa > Arthropoda > Malacostraca > Decapoda > Majidae > Chionoecetes > Chionoecetes opilio. The sequence continues at coordinate 1,475 of JACEEZ010019772.1, read as the reverse complement.
TTTAAAATTGAATTTATTAGAAAAATTCACCCAAAATATTTACAAATTGTTATAATAAAATAAGGTTATTTTTTGAAATTTAGGGTTCAAGTTTTCTTGAAAAAAACTTTTTTTCAAGTGTTTTACTTATTTTGTTAAAAAAAATTTTTTTCAAATTTTTACATTATAGAGTTTTTTTTTCAAATGAATATTTTCTTTTTTATGAGCTAAAACTTTTTTTTTTTTTAATTTAAAAATTTAGGTATAATTTTTGAAAATTTAAAAACATTGTTTTTTAGATTTTTTAATATTTTTGATTTGAAAGGCTAAAAATGTCGAAAATTTGACATTATTCAACTCTTATACACACCTATATTTTACCATATTATGAGCTTATATATATAATTTTCAAAGAAATTTTTGGTATTCATTTTAATCTTAAAAACACGTTTTTTCAAGTGTTTTAATGTATTTTTGAACGGCTAAAAAATGTCAAAAATTGACATTATTCAGCACTTTTATTGATAGAGAAATTCAAAATGTGGTATTTTAGTTTTTTTTTCGGGGGGAGAAAATGCTATTTTAAAATATTGTAAGCTTATAAAGGAGTTTGAGACTCTATATTGTGATACAATTGTATATTACACGTGTTTTTCATAGTTTCTTGTAATTATAGTGTTATAAACATTAATAGAAGGGAAATTTTAAATTATGATAAAGCTTTTTACCCCCAAAATGTGTTTTTTCAATGATTTTAGCTAATTATCGGTGATATATAGCTGTTTTCCTACAAATTTAAGTATACAATCCTTTTTTTTAAAAATAATTTGCACCTATAAGTAGCTTACATTGCATTAAAACTAATAAATAGAAGAGTAGGAGGTTATTTATTGTGATATAACGGTATATTGCAGCGTTTTTCATAGTTTCTTGTAAACTGTAGCGTTTTTGTATATATACAAGTAGTTTCTTATCATATTGCTATAAAACCCCTAATATGTAGTGTTTGCAATGATTTTAGCAAGTTATCAGTGAAGAGGTTTTTTTTTCTACAAATTGAAGTATATTTCTTTTTATCTGTAGCTAAATAGCTTTGGATATTTGCTACAACTATATTTTAAAAATTAATAGCTAAAAATATATATTTTTCATGAAATTTTGGTATCAATTTTAATCCTAAAAACAATCTTTTTTTATGTAGTTAATGGATTTTTGAAGGCTAAAAAATGTCGAAATTTGGCATTATTCCCGCACTTTTACACAACTATATTTTACAATATTATGATTTAAATATGTATTTTTCATGTATTTAGATACAAAATTTTAATCATAAAAAACGTTTTTTCAATGTTTATTGTATTTTTGATAGCTGAAAAATGTCGAAAATTGAATATTCGCCCTTATTTTGATAGAGAGATTCAAAATTGGGATATAGTTGTTTTCGTTGAAAAAATGTATTTAACTAGTAAGCTTTAATAGGGGTTGGACTCTATTTT
>JACEEZ010019771.1:43346-45846 GCA_016584305.1 Chionoecetes opilio | reverse complement strand
TTACTTTTTCATTACTTTTTTCACTGCTGTAATTATTCATATCTTATCATTTCAACACTTGACTAAATATTTGTTTTCTCTTTACGCGTCCCAGGCACAACATCCCGGTACTCGCGCTCTCTGCCGTGAAATGATACTTAAAAACTACTTCATCAACTTAATCACTTACTAACACAACACTAAATCACTTACAGAGCATTCAGGGTAACACAGACATCCATATAGGCTCCACCATTCCCCTTACTTAAAACTGAGCAGAAAGTGGTGGGGAAAAAACACAAGTTGAAGTATAGATACCAAAATCTCTTACGTCTCGACACAAAGGCTTCTTCACCTCTCTCTGAAGAAGTCTTGTCGAAACGTGAGACCATAATTATAGACCCGAACTAAATTAGAGAGAACTGAAACTCAAGAAATGCCAGTGGTCGCTGGCAGTTTTAACTCAAAGGTTGGTCTACTGTGTTTTGGCTCCGCGACTAATATTTTTCATAAATTAATTTCGCGATAAACATTGATGCACCGCATCTGAATACCAAAAAATATAGTTCTTCTGTTGTTCTACTAATTATATGGATGACATTCATTACGATGGAACGTTCTATAATAGCAATTTAATGCAAATTACTCGCCTCGAGTAGCAAAGCTTAATATATTTTTTACATGTATATTGTGGCATGTAAAATTTGGGTGATGTTCACACTGTTTTCTAAGACAGTACTGCTGCGTCTGGCAAACGCTTGTCAAAATACAATAAGCAATGCCTTGGAAAAACGAAGAATAAAGAATGCCGAAATCGGCTTGTTGCTGCGACAATGTAGGTTATAATTGTGGAGGCGACGTGCCGCGGCGGGGAGTGGTGGGCGGGGAGATTGTGGCGGGGAGATTGAATCAAAACATTGCCACTTCAAGCGTCGACTCATTGCACTTCCAGGCTTTCTATCTGATTGATACACAATAATAACAGGAAAATATGACTGCCTAGGTATAGATAACTTCTAAACATACGTTATTGACTATATAATATCATAGAGTAACATTTACCTCGCCTCCTCAACTATAACCTACTTGGTTATTTGGTTAAATGCATGTTTTACAGACTCAGGCTTCTATACAATATACATATAGAAGAAAATCGTTCTTAAAATTATACTTTTGTGTTTTAAGTGCAGTGGAATAAGCCCATATTTTTCTTTCAAGTTGACCAACTTTTCACCAAATTGTGAGTTAAAACTGCCAGCGAACACTGGCATTTCGGAGTTGCAGTTCTCTCTAATTGGCTCACCCCTCTTTTTTTATTTTATTCTCTTACTGTCTTCTTTATAGGGACTGGCAACTAAGCGGGCTTTGTGTTACCCATTTTTTTTGTGCCCTTGGCCAGTTCCTTGTGATGAAAAAAAAAGTATTCTTGCTTCTGCCTGTGTCTACCCACCACCTGTCCTCTCCCTTGTCTCATCTCTGCTTCCCTTGAGGTTGTATATGACATCTATATTACACTAGCCGCAAAGCCGCCCTCCGGGCGGACTTTTTGGCTAGCTCCTGCGGAGGGCTATTGGTGGTGGGATTTCGGCCCACCACCTGTGTTTGGTGGGCCTTCGGCCCACCAAACACGGACTCTCCAGATAGCCCCATCTAACTTTCCTGAAATCATGGATGTAGAAATGTATGTATTACCCCCACCCATTCACTCACCCATTACCCATCACCCCCCACCCATTCACTCACCCATTACCCATCACCCCCCACCCATTCACTCACCCATTACCCATCACCACACACCCATTCACTCACCCATTACCCATCACCCCCCACCTATTCCCTCACCCATCACCCATCACCCCCCACCCATTCACTCACCCATCACCCCACACCCATTACCCATCACCCCACCCATTCACTCACCCATTACCCATCACCCTACCCTACATCAAGGTTTCCTCAATTCTCGCAACCCACTTTTTTTCAACAATTATCGCTAATAGGCTGCTAAAAAAAAAAAAAAAGTTATCGGATCATCTCATAATTGGGCTTAAAACCTTCCCCTGGTCAACCCGGTTCCAAAAATGTGCCATATGAGGTGATTGCGCTACGGGGGGCGGAACCTATACCAGACACAAACACACACACACACACACACACAGCCCAGACAGACACACTTTCGCTTATATTTACCATTACCCATCACCCCCCACCTATTCCCTCACCCATCACCCATCACCCCCAACCCATCACCCCCCTCCCATTCACTCACCCATCCCCCCACACCCATTACCCATCACCCCACCATTCACTCACCCATTACCCATCACCCTACATCAAGGTTTCCTAAATTTTTTCGCAACCCACTTTTTTTTTCACAGTTATCGCTAATAGGCTGCTAAAAAAAAAAAAAAAAAAAAAGTGATCGAATCATCTCATAAGTGGGCTTATGACCTTCCCCTGGTCAACCCGGTTCCAAAAATGTGCCATATGAGGTGATTGCGCCAGGGGGGGCGGAACCTAT
>JACEEZ010019771.1:38346-40846 GCA_016584305.1 Chionoecetes opilio | reverse complement strand
TTGTATGGATGTGAATCGTGGTTCGGTGCCGACACGAAACCTGTTATTAAACTGTACCACTGGGCTATGAAAGCGTTGTTAGGGGTAAGAAAGAACACATCTAATCTTGTCTGTTATGCTGAACTGGGGTACCCGACTTTGTCAGACTTTTTACAACATAAACAGCACAATTTTTTTCATAGGTTATGGCTAGAAAGGTCTGGCATGGAGGATGATCCCTTTTCTTTTGTGTTGTTAGAATTTCTATTGCAATGAATACACCTGTTGCCAAGATTATAAATAGATATACACGAGATGAAGTCACGGACATGTCCTTATTGGTAGGAAATGTACATAGGGCTATTTTGTCGTCAGATACGTCGAGATGTAATGTATATATGGACATTAATCCTACGATGAGAGTGCATGATGTTTATAAACAGAGACATACAGTAAATGATCTGCACAGAGTCTCGTTCACGAGGTTCAGAGTTTCAGGGCATTCACTGGCTATTGAGACGGGACGGTGGAACAGGCGGGGGCGTGGTCGCCTTCCTGTGGAGGAGCGTGTGTGTGTATGTGGATCAGTCCAGACGGAGAGGCATGTCGTGGAGAGTTGTCCTGTGACTCAATATTTGAAAGATAGTTACACATTTAACACTTTGGATGATTTGTTTTGCAATTTTAGTAATGATGTTATGTGCAAGATTGTTTATGATATATTGCGGGCGTATGATTAGTTGTGTAGTTGTTAAAGTGTGTTTTCGGAGTATATTATGTGTCTTGTAATCATACCCAATAATGTAATGGTTTGTTCATGATATTATAGTTGTTAGGGTTTGTTTCGGAGTAAGATTAACCTTCTTGGACTACAACTAGTTGTTATATTTATAATGATAGGTACCATTGTATATTTTACTGTAATCTTAAATTATGAATGTGATTATGTTTGCTTGTAGTCAATAAACTAAACTAAACTAAACTAAACTGTGTGTGTGTGTGTGTGTGTGTGTGTGTGTGTGTGTGTGTGTGTGTGTGTGTGGTGTGTGTGTGTGTGTGTGTGTCCGTGTTCACATCTCTCAATCGGCCACCACTATAATACCACCACCACCACCACAACGTAATTTGCCGATCGGTTCCTCTGGCATAGAGATGTTCCCGGCCTTACAGTCTGCGGGGGCTCCTTGCCATCCTTCACTCGGCTCTCCAGCAAATAGGATAGACCTGCCAATGCTTCCTGATTTCCCCGGTGACCTGAGGCGTGGCGGCAATGATCAAGGCGGAAAAGGTGCGAGGCAGATGCGGGGTGATCTACGTACAGGCATTATGTGTCGGGTCATCCGATTCGCGGCTGTACACGCGGACCCTCGATGCCTCCAGATGAGCAACACATGCCTTGCTCTGTGCAGCACTTGTCTCCCCCAAAAGACTGCACCTTTCCTTCACTTCGCCGTTAAGGAAGTGCGATCTATGCGAACTATTCCCTGCGGTCGTAGCTTAAGCAGCGAATAACTCACACTCGGCGGCGCGGCAATCGAAATCCGTAACATAACGACAACTGCATGCAAGTATGTAGCAAAGCTTAGTGCAATGTCATATATATATATATATATATATATATATAAAATATAATATATATATATATATATATATATATATTATATATATATATATATATTATATATATATAATTTTTTTCTTTTGTTTCGATATAAATTTCTTGCGGTTGAAGTCATATAAAAAAACTCAGTCTGTAGTCCGGTCTGAGTTAGGAGACAGAAAGAACCTCACGTTCTCCATCCAGCACAACAATCTTATCAACAGTGGTTTTACGACGCAAAGTTGTCCGTATGCTCTTAGTGTGATGAGGAACTTAGATAGTTTCGTTTCGCAACAAACTTTGGTTCGCATCACCACCATCACTCATCACAACCACAACCACAACCACCTACACAACTCCAGGCTCTACCTTAACTTACACAAAGCACTTTCTCCCCGCCTTTTTCTGAGCAGCCGATGCCTCCAGAACCAGGGCAAGTAAAATATTCAACATAAACTGCACCGCGTCCGCTGTTTTCTTACGTGACACACTGGCATCGCCTTGACACTCCTGGATACTCGAAACTCACGAAACTCTGCTACGAAACTCAGTTCAGTCCGTTTGTAACCATGCGGGGTTGATCTCACTTGTGTAACTGCTTATGTAATGTATGTATATCATGTACAATGCTATCGCGGCAAATTAGCGACGCCGAACACTACCATAACCATGGCAGGTGAACCCACACCGGAGGCAGCAGTACGAGAGGGGAAGAAGGGGGCTTGTAAATCTTACTAATTTGTTCTTAAATGTCATAGAATATAATATGATCCAACCCTTTCGTAAACACCGGGCTGTCCAGCATTTGTCCAGCTCTGCCGCAAAATAAATATACTAACGCAGTCCGGGGAAAGCTAACCTTCAGATTCCTCGGGACATCAGCCCCCCCAGCTCCAACCTTAAAACCGAATCACAAACGTG
>JACEEZ010019771.1:2500-36744 GCA_016584305.1 Chionoecetes opilio | reverse complement strand
ATGGCACCCATGAGGCAGCGAATGGCGTCCACACTTTCCGTGCTGCACTCTTGCGTCGGTCGTAGAGGATGCTTGCTACCTTGGACACGAAGAATGCCCTTTCCTCCCTTATTGGGCCCTTTTTTGTTTTTCTTTTTTTTCGCACACTTCTCGGCCATCACAGAGGCATAGAAAGTATATTGATGCATATATGAAGTCTGTGTGTTCAGCTATCTCGGAGGAGTTCAACCGGACAGACTACGCACAGACACACACATAGCTCTTCAATCGGGCTCTCCCCTATGCGGTTTCTGATGATACCAAAGGAATGACCCTACCCTATTCCTGTATAATAATAATTTTAATATCACCCGGAGGCATACAGGCAAAAACAAAAAAACAAACAAGACAAATAGTTAACTTAAGTAATACAGCAGTTCTCCTAAATGTCAATTGTATTTTATCATAGTTAACCATATTATCAGGTAAACATAGGTATACTTTTAAGCATGAGACCTTAAAATAGTAGGACATTTTTGCCTCGTTAAAAAAAATGGACTGTACATCCTGCCATCTGCTTCACGATGACGCACCTTCTGTTGGCGGTCCGGAAGGCGCGGCAGGTGGTGCAGGTAGAGCGAGGATACAAAGTCGCCGAGCAGCTCCGTGGTGACCTGCAGGCAGTACTCAGGCTTGCCGAGAACGTACTGAGCGGGCTTGACCAAGTCTGTGTACAGTATGAGTGTGTAAGGAAGAGTGAGGACCGTTTGTGTCACAATATTTACAATGATAATAATTTGGATAGATGGGAAAGACTGCTACAGGATAGAGATGACTCGAGAGTATGGAGAGCGATTGACTGGAAGGGGAATGTAAATGTGAGCGGCATTGTTGGCGAGAGCCGACCAAGTGATGAGGAATTCAAGACACATTTTGAGACAGTACTTAATCCGACGCAGGCTGCTACTAATTATCCTGATATTGACACCAACCTGACTATCCCCATTCTTGATGATCCAATTACTCCCCAGGAAGTGGAACTGCAAATCCGAAAAATGAAACCAGACAAAGCATGTGGACCTGACGGTCTAACTCGGGCGTCCTCTCGATGCTCCCTGCGCACTGGATCCTGAACCTGGTCTCACTCTTTAATAACGTATTTTTTCTGGTCAATACCCTACATCTTGGACAAGAGCTAAGCTGTTTACAGTATTTAAGAAAGGGGACAGACTTAACCCAAGTAATTATCGAGGCATTAGTGTGACTAATTCAATAACCAAACTATATGACATGGTTTTGTGTGAACGCCTCTACCACTGGTTTACACCTTATAGGGAGCAGGCTGGTGCGCAGAGACGGAGAGGGTGCCTAGAGCATGTTGTTGCCTTGCGGCTGTTGACAGATGTAGCACGGAGAAAGAAAATTAGACTGTTTGTAGCCTTCATAGATTTCTCCAAGGCATATGATCTTGTTCCTCGTCACAAGTTGTTTGAGGTGTTGAAGCAAGCAGGTTGCGGTAGGGTGATGTTGGCGGCGCTGATGGCAATGTACCGCGTCACGGAGAGCATTATGGGCTCCGCGGTGGTCACGGCTACGCAAGGTGTAAGGCAGGGACTGTCTACCTCTTGTTTCTTGTTCACTATATTTGTTAATGAATTGATAAAAAGAATAAAGAATGCATGCCAACCTGAACCCTTTCTACAATGGTTACATATATTACTGCTAATGGACGATACTGTTTTATTGTCAACGACACGGACTGGTATTATGAATAAACTGGATGTATTGCGCATTTTTTGTCATGAGTATGGTATGAAAGTGAATGTTGGCAAGACAAAATTTTTTGTCATAAATGGTGAGGCTGGTGACAGGGAACCGCTGTGTGTGGGTGACATAGTGGTGGAGCACTGTGACAGTTATGTATATCTGGGTTCCCCCTTTACATGTGATGGCTCTGTTTCATCGGCAGTGAAAGAACATGCCAAGGTAAAGATCTGCCAAGTTTTGAAATTTGTTTCTTTTATAGAAAAAAACAATTGTGTTCCGTTCATCGTTAAACGTCGAGTGTTTGATGCAGCCCTCACGTCGTCACTTTTGTATGGATGTGAATCGTGGTTCGGTGCCGACACGAAACCTATTATTAAACTGTATCACTGGGCTATGAAAGCGTTGTTAGGGGTAAGAAAGAACTCATCTAATCTTGTCTGTTATGCTGAACTGGGGTACCCGACTTTGTCAGACTTTTTACAACATAAACAGCACAATTTTTTTCATAGGTTATGGCTAGAAAGGTCTGGCATGGAGGATGATCCCTTTCTTTTGTTGTTAGAATTTCTATTGCAATGAATACACCTGTTGCCAAGATTATAAATAGATATACACGAGATGAAGTCACGGACATGTCCTTATTGGTAGGAAATGTACATAGGGCTATTTTGTCGTCAGATACGTCGAGATGTAATGTATATATGGACATTAATCCTACGATGAGAGTGCATGATGTTTATAAACAGAGACATACAGTAAATGATCTGCACAGAGTCTCGTTCACGAGGTTCAGAGTTTCAGGGCATTCACTGGCTATTGAGACGGGACGGTGGAACAGGCGGGGGCGTGGTCGCCTTCCTGTGGAGGAGCGTGTGTGTGTATGTGGATCAGTCCAGACGGAGAGGCATGTCGTGGAGAGTTGTCCTGTGACTCAATATTTGAAAGATAGTTACACATTTAACACTTTGGATGATTTGTTTTGCAATTTTAGTAATGATGTTATGTGCAAGATTGTTTATGATATATTGCGGGCGTATGATTAGTTGTGTAGTTGTTAAAGTGTGTTTTCGGAGTATATTATGTGTCTTGTAATCATACCCAATAATGTAATGGTTTGTTCATGATATTATAGTTGTTAGGGTTTGTTTCGGAGTAAGATTAACCTTCTTGGACTACAACTAGTTGTTATATTTATAATGATAGGTACCATTGTATATTTTACTGTAATCTTAAATTATGAATGTGATTATGTTTGCTTGTAGTCAATAAACTAAACTAAACTAAACTAAACTACAGCCTCTCCGCCAGCAGGATCAGAAGAATTCTCTGCACCCTTTCTGGTTCACTGGCAAGGAACATAAGAACATAAGAACATCAGAGAAAGTAGATATATAATGGAAGGGAGGAAAAATAAGGAGGAGGAGGAAAATAAGAGAAAAAAATAGATTACCCTTTCTGGTTCACTGGCAATGAGAAAATAGATAAAATGAAAAATGAGAAAATATTAATCTTATGAGGGAGGAAGGCTGCTTAATATCACTTGTGTGGAGGTTGTATAATATTAACTGTCTAAGGTCGTAAATATCAACATTAAGAGTGCATCTCAATCATATCGTCTTTACATGCAAAGCTCGTTAACCCCTTGAGGCCCAGAACGTAATTTCAATTGTAATTTGACCACCATTAGATGATTTTTAATGAATATAAGCAATGTTTTTTTTTATAGATATCACCTGTTTAGTATCACTGTCCACTAACTAATTTGGTATATTCAGTCACTTTTCGTAATTTTATGGCTCGACAACATACAATTTTTTTATAACAAAGGAAAGATCTGGGCGTGAAGGGGTTAAAAGCCATCCTCCATGTAGTGAAAGTTGCCATTTAACACCTGTACTGCCCTGATCTACAAGTCAATGATATTTATTATAATATGATATTATGATAAGCTAGTGGTATGGTATCTAGTTAATACTTAGTGGTATAGTATCTAGGTATAAGCTAGTGGTCAGGAATGGATGGTACATGGATTACTCAGCTTACAGTGTGGCGTCAATACTGTCCAAGGCCGAGTAAAGCTCGTCCTCAAAGAAGAGGTGGATGGTAACACTGTCTGGCTCCACAGAGTGTCCAAGCAATGCCTCCACCAGCGTCACCCAATCCAGCTGCCAAGGAGGGAGAACAACCTCAGGAACATAACATAAGAACATAAGAAAATAAGGAAGCTACAAGAGGCCGTGAGACCTACACGTGGTAGTTTCTGTTACTTAACACTACCTACTTCCACCTTTCATCCCCATCCATGAAATTGTCTAGTCACCTTTTAAAGCTCCCTATTGACTCCGCACTAACTACCTGACTACCTTCTTTCTTTCTTTTTTTGTCAGCGAATATAGACTGGTTTTTCGCACTAAATATCAACTCTAAGACTTGACTCAATCCAGCTTTTGGTTACTGAAGTCCAGCAATTATTCTACGAGACTGTAGGAAAAGAAAACACAGAGTTCCCTCAACACTTTCCAAACACACTTCCCCACCTTAACCATTATAAATAATACATCCTTTCTTCCCATAACACTTTCCAAACACACTTCCCCATCTTAACCATTATAATTAATCCATCTTTTCTTCCCTCAACACTTTCCAAACACACTTCCCCACCTTGGCCATTATAAATAATACATCCTTTCTTCCATAACACTTTCAAAACACACTTCCCCACCTTAACCATTATAAATAATCCATCTTTTCTTCCCATAACACTTTCAAAACACACTTCCCCACCTTAACCATTATAAATAATCCATCCTTTCTTCTCTCAACACTTTCCAAACACACTTCCCCACCTTAACCATTATAAATAATCCATCCTTTCTTCCCTCAACACTTTCCAAACACACTTCCCCACCTTGGCCATTATAAATACTACATCCTTTCCCATGGCACTAACCTGGAGGCTGGGAAAGCTAAATCTCTGCTGCAAGTAAGACAGGGTGGTGTTCTTGAACTTCCTCTTGAGGTGGCGCTCTCGCAAGTCAGGTCTTCTTGGGAAAATCTGAGAGTAAAGACACATTCATGATTTAAAAAATGTTTACCGTCAATAACACTATAGTCGCCAGGCGAATTTTATAGGCGGATATTACAAATTTTAGCATCACTACAGAGTACAGACTTGTATGTGCCACTAAAGACAGGTACATAATATAAACTACTGTGCATGCCTCTTTAGTGGCACATACAAATCTGTAGTGATCCTAAAATTCGTAATATATGGCGCCTGGCGACATTAGTGCAGTGGCGACTATAATGTTATTGACGGTAGAAGCCCTGTGTGATCTGTTTGTCATCTCATTTTTTTGTTCACGCTGATCATTAAACTGGCAGCATTCTTACTCACGGCATATAGATCTTGAAGGAGGAACTCAACGTCCATGAGGTTGTCGACGAGGAGGCCGTCGGGACCCTGTTTGTGGTTGGTGTAGTTGAAGTAGTCCATGAGGCCCAGCTCCTTCACCGCCCCCTTCATCTGCTCTATGCGCGCCTGCAGACCTTCGCCAACCCCCTGCAGCCATAACAACATAAGAACATAAGAAAATAAGGAAGCTACAAGAGGCCGTGAGACATACACGTGGTAGTTACTGTTATTTAATACTACCTACATCCACCTTTCACCCCCGGTCATGAAACTGTCTAGCTTCCTTTTAAAGCTCCCTATTGACTCCGCACTGACCACATAACGACTGAGTCCATTCCAATTATTTACCACCCTATTTGTGAACTAGTTTTTTCCTATTTCTTTTTTAAATCAACATTTTTCCAGCTTGAATCCGTTACTTCTTCTTCTACCATGATTACTAGCCGTAAGAAAAAAATGCTTACATGATAGTACATTGTGTACATACCACACACTCCGAGTAGATCTCATAGAAGTTATTGATGTCGTACGAGGAGGAAGGGGACTCGAGTGCTTCCTTGGTGCGGGTGAGGTGCTTCTCGTAACACATCTCCCACGCCATGTCCTTGCTGAAGGGCGAGAGTAGCAGCGGCGGCGTCAGCATCAACACAAACCTGTCCGTGCCGTCCTCAGCCACGTCCAGCAGCAGGTCGAAGAAGGGGGAGATGCAAGGCAAGGGTGAGGGTGAAGGGGGAGCTGCAAGGCAAGGGCGAGGGTGAAGGGGGAGCTGCAAGGCAAGGGCGAGGATGAAGGGGGAGCTGCAAGGCAAGGGCGAGGATGAAGGGGGAGCTGCAATGGAAGGGTGAGGGTGAAGGGGGAGCTGCAAGGGAAGGGGGAGGGTGAAGGGGGAGCTGCAAGGCAAGGGTGAAGGGTACTGAGGCTCCCTGTCAGCACACTATACTCAATTCAGTTTGGAAAGGCCACTCACGATAGCTTAGTCCTGGCAACTCCACTTACCCGGCGGGCTGGGTAGCTGAGATACTTGATATAGGCGAGCTTAGTAGTAAATATAAAGTGCTCTCCGATATCACAAGTATCTCAGCTACCCAGCCCGCCGGGGGAAGTGGAGTCACCAGGACAAAGCTATCGTGAGTGTCCTTGCCAAACTGAATACGGTATAGGCACAACACCGTCCCATCACAACACCTGATGGACACACACTGACTCGGAAGCAAAGAGAAGGTCGATACACAAGAGGACATACAAAACAATTAGGAAAAGGGAGATGCCTGAACAACATAAAGAAGTACAGCTTCCCTCATAGAAATGTAGAAGTTTGGAATGGACTAAATGAGGAGGTGATATCGGCAAAGAATGTGAACCAGTTGTAGGAAAGACTGGATAAATGTAGATACGGAGACGGGACCACACGAGTGTAGCTCAGGCCCTGTAAAACACAACTAGGTAAAATTAGGTATATACATGTGATGAGTGTGTTAAGGTCATACTCACAAGTGTATTTTCATCATTGCCACCAACATGAGGGTGATATCAGGAGTGTCGTCTGTAGGCACTGAGCCTTCCGCCGTGTTCCCTCCACCAAAGGGACCCACTATAGTGTTGACAACAGCCTTCACATCTAACAGCCACATGGTCTTGTTGGTGCTGTCCCCCTCGGCAGCCGTGCAGCTGTCGTAGAACACCTTGAGGGGGCCCAGTTGGGGGTCCTCGGGAGACAGGTCCTTCAGGGAGTCTGGGAATGAGATCAAGAAGTGCTAGGGCAAAAGTGATGACAAAAAATCTACCTTTCGAAAAAAAGGATAAGAATAAATCTACCTATCGAAAAAAAAGATAACAAAAAATCTACCTTCTGAAAAAAAATACATATAAGAAAAAATCTACCTTGCGAAAAAAAATTATAAGAAAAAATCTACCTTGCGAAAAAAATTATAAGAAAAAATCTACCTTCCGAAAAAAATTATAAGAAAAAATCTACCTTCTGAAAAAAAATACATATAAGAAAAAATCTACCTTACGAAAAAAATGATAAGAAAATATCTACCTTTCGAAAAAAATGATAAGAAAAAATCTACCTTTCGAAACAGTTGATACTTGGAATGGGTCAGAGATAGAAAAAGAACATAAGAACATAAGAAAATAAGGACGCTACAAGAGGCCGCGAGACCTACACGAGGTAGTTCCTGGGTAGCCATGAAGACCAATGGTATAAACAAATGAAGAACATCCTTGAGTTCAAAACAAAGTTGGACATAAGTAGATATATTGACATGAATCAAATCCTGTATATTACAACAAGTTGGATGTAACTTAAAACATATAAAGACTGCCGGCTGCCCTACCCCCGATAAGGCGCATGGTCTCCCTCTGGCGGCTCTCGGGGTCAAGCAGAGGGTCGTCGGTCACCCCCCCGCAGGCATACTGGTAGAAGTCCTGCACACGGAAAACAGTAAAGAGTATACGTATTAAACAGCAAAGAGTATACGTATTAAACAGCAAAGAGTATACGTATTAAACAGCAAAGAGTATACGTATTAAACAGCAAAGAGTATACGTATTAAACAGCAAAGAGTATACGTATTAAACAGCAAAGAGTATACGTATTAAACAGCAAAGAGTATACGTATTAAACAGCAAAGAGTATACGTATTAAACAGCAAAGAGTATACCTATTAATCCCTTGAGGCCCAGAACGTAATTTTCATTGTAATATAACCATGGACCATTTGACGATTTTAATGAACATAAGCAATATTATATAGCTATGACCTGTTTAATATCTTTGTCCATTACCTAATTTGGTTTATTTAGTTACTTTTTCGTAGTTTTATGGCTAACAACAGACAATTTCATATAGCACAGGAAAGATCTGGGCGTTAAAGGGTTAAACAGTAAATTGTATGCGTATAAAACTGAATACACAAACGGAAAATTAGTGCCTAGAGATACACAAGGCAGAAATTCCCCCTCTGTTCTCTTACATGCATGTATCAACTTATGTGACTATGATGTATCAACTTATGGTGATGGTACTTTACCAAGTGATGCAGATTTTAGGGACCACATTGAGGAAGTACTGAACCCTCCACGAGCTACTTATTATGAAGAACCGAATGTGACTACAGATGTTAGCATCCCTGTCTTGGACGAACCCACATCTCCCTCAGAGGTACAAAATCAGATACGAAGGATGAAGGTTGACAAGGCGTGTGGGCCAGATGATGTTCCCCCAGGTGTGTTCACACTATTGCCAGCCCGGAGGATTTTTACCCTTACCACTTTATTCAGCAACGTTTTTAGGTCTGGAGTATTTCATGATTCATGAATTAGAGCAAAAATTTCCATCCATTTCGCACAAAACCATCTCGTACAATTTGGCAATAGCATATATGACACTTATTCCACGATAGTTATTAGGATTGATTTTATCTCCATTCATGAAAATTACAAATATTTTTGCTCTAATCCATGCATCAGGAAATACTCCAGACCTAAAAACGTTGTTGAATAAAGTGGTAAGGGTAAAAATCCTCCGGGCTGGCAATAGTGTGAACACACCTGGGGAACATCATCTGGCCCACACGCCTTGTCAACTTTCATCCTTCGTATCTGATTTTGTACCTCTAAGGGAGATGTGGGTTCGTCCAAGACAGGGATACTAACATCTGTAGTCACATTCGGTTCTTCATAATAAGTAGCTCGTGGAGGGTTCAGTACTTACTCAACGTGGTCCCTAAAATCTGGATCACTTGGTAAAGTACCATCACCATAAGCTGATACATCATAGTCACCCTTCCAATTAATGGCTTTCTATACCCTTGAATCGTCCTCATCCTCGAATAGTCTCTCCCATCTCCCTAAATCCATCCTATCTACACGCACTCTCTCCTCATCCGCGGTAACACTGCTCTTAGCACAC
The DNA here is from genome assembly GCA_016584305.1 of Chionoecetes opilio. NCBI lineage: Eukaryota > Metazoa > Arthropoda > Malacostraca > Decapoda > Majidae > Chionoecetes > Chionoecetes opilio. The sequence goes on along the minus strand of JACEEZ010019771.1, from coordinate 27,667 downwards.
GCATACAAAGCTTCTGAGAAGTTTCTAACATAAGAATTTAAATCATCATCCCGTATGCATGACATTTGTTGTGTGATATTTCTCAAAAAGCTATCCTTGTTGATATTATAGTACTTGCGAGGCTTTTCGATCAATCTAGACCCCCCCGCCATTCCAAGCAGTGTTGCGTGGCCTTCTAGTGACGTTGCCCGAACAAGTAGGTTACCAAGGTTAACCCCTGTGCTAGTGACTCTCATGGTTATAGGGGCGTGGTCAGAAGGGAGATCACTATGATGCACCACAGGAAAATCATTAACAGAGTCTAATAGCTGGGGTGATACAATACACACATCTAACTCAGAGATCCATAAATCACATTTTCGGTACGTCATGCATGTAAGAGAACAGTTGGGAAAGTATACCTTGGCCCTAAAGAGGATAGAAACATGGAAGTTCCTTTATGAAAAATAATAGGAATGAATTAAGCTAACTGAACCTACCACTAACCCTAATCAATCCTGGTATGTTAATAATATATAAAAATTACACATTATTTTTTTTTTTTATGGATTCTCAGATATTGGCTGATACACTTTTTATACATTGCTAAGACTGTGAAGAAGATTCCCTGAAAGTTGCGTTGAAATCCATCGACAAATAAGGGACCCCCCGGACTCTCCCCTTCATATTACATTGTGGCTATATTATAACGTTATGCATTATTGACGCCAAACCTACGAGCATCACAGAATAATAGAATATTCCAGGCCAGGAGGAGAAGGAATACATAGGAATACAGAAGAAGAACAGACACCAGGAGACCTATTGGTCTTTATTGAGGGTATCTGCTGAACTACATACTACTATCAAACTACATGTAAGATAACAGTTGGAAAAGTATACCTTGTCCCTAAAGAGGATAGAAACATGGAAGTTCCTTTATAAAGAATAAGAGGAATGAAGTAAGCTAACTGATACTACCACTAACCCTAATCAATCCTGGGATGTTAATAATATATCTCGCGGGGCAACATCAAAACATACTCCTATACTTTAAGAAAAAAAAAACTACGTAGAGACAAAGTACTCAATTCTTTATTTTTTCATTTTATTTATTTACATTTATTACACAATATATATACATATGCATATACATATGCACATACATACACATACACATACATACACATATATATATACATAAAAAATAAAAAATAAAGTAATAAATGAGCGGGCATTAGCCCGCCGCTGTAGCCGCAGCCACAGTCAGGTCACAGATGGGCGGAGCGTGAGGTCACTCCCGCTCCTTAGTGTTTGTTCATCGGGGGGGTGGGGCGGCACGCGCCACCTCCAGCAGCAGGGGCAGATTTTTCTGAAACTGCCGAACGAGGGCGGCCGCGCTTTCCGGGCCGATGCACTGTCTGAGCCGCTCTGTAGCGGGACAGGAAAGCAGGTAGTGGGTCAGGGGATGGGGGGTCATATGAGGACAGTGCTCACACGGCCGCTCCTCAAACCCGTCCCTCAGCTCCTCCAGGGTTACGTAGCCAAGCCGAAGTCGGTGTAGAACGACCTCCTCGGCTCGGGACAGCTGCTGGGCGGGGCGTAACGGCTCGTTGTTGTTCGTGGCTTGTTTGTGCCAGGCTGCCTGCCTCGATGTCTGCACCAGCTGGCGATACTGTTGTTCTGCGGCACAGACGGCAGCGCGTCTGGCCAGTACCTTGGCCCCTTGGATATTGGTTAAGACAGTCAAGGCCACCGCTGGATGTCTGGTGGCCTCGCGGGCCACCAGTATATTTTACACATTTCTCAGCGATTATTCCCTACATCATCTACGTACCGACAGTAATAGTGATAATAGTAATGATCATGATAATTTAATATTAAAAAAATTAATAATACTGTTATTTTTTTCAATAATAATATTAATATTAATAATAATAATAATAATAATAATAAAGATAATAATAATAATGCTAATAGCAATGAAATGAATAATAGAATCGTACTATAATTCAAAACACACCACACAAACCACTTACACCTACAAACACCCACCCACACACACACACACACACACACACCCACCCCCCCACACACACACACCACATACACTTACAAACACTCACACACACACACACACACACACACACACACACACACACACCCACATACACTTACAAACACTCACACACACACCACACACACACACACACACACACACACACACCACATACACTTACAACACTCACACACACACCACACACACACACACACACACACACACACCACAACACTTACAACACTCACACACACACACACACACACACACACACACACACCACATACACTACAAACACTCACACACACACACACCACACACACACACACACACCACATACACTTACAAACACTCACACACACACACACACAACACACACACACACCACATACACTTACAAACACTCACACACACACACACACACACACACACACACCACACACACATACACTTACAAACACTCACACACACCACACACACACACACACACAACACACCACATACACTACAACACACCACACACACACACACACAAACACACACCACACAAAACACACACACCCCATCACAACACCACACAAACACCACACCCCACACACACACACAACACAACACACACACACAAACACATACATACAAAAACACAACACACTTTCTCCTTCCACTGGTTTGCAGTTCATCTCTCCTGCCGCTTCGTATCTTTGTAATATTTTTGCACTAGTGTCTCCAGTGTTCATCTCCATTTTCACGTGTTTGTGAGTAAATATTCATATACTACAACATAATTATATATACAACAAGTAAATACGTACGTATAGTGCATGTGTCCACCATTAACCAGTAAAGCTAATAGTGTAGTAATATTAGCTCGAAATTGATGTAAGGGTCGAAATTTTGGGGACAGCTAAAAATTGGCTGAGATGACTAAAATACCATGTAAAAGCTGTGCAGAAAGTTCCCCAAGTTTCCTATGGGAGGACGGTGTGTAATTTGCATATATACAAAATGGCCGCCACCGCCGCGCACCGGCGAAGGTGAAAATTTTAACTTTTGAACAAAATGGGATAGAAACATATTTAGCATGTCTATTTACACTGATTTTGGGGTAAAGAATTCATTTCTGACGTTTTTAAGTGGCTACAAGGTCATCTAGAGGTCATTTACAGTCAAATTGAGTTTATTAAGAGGTAAAAATTGTGCAAATAATTTATTCAAATAAACACTTTTATTTATACCATATATAAACGTAAAATAATCCACAGGAACTTTGTTGTGTTATGCTAATTTATTTTTTCTTTATAGACAACACATTCAATACGAAAAAAAATGGCCTAGAGGAGTTGTGGCGCACTATCTATGGCAAGGACAGCGTCAGCTATATGCTCGATGGACATTACTACTCACGTGCACTGCGGCTTCATACACTCTCCGCCCAGACCATCGTCACTGTATTGTTTGAGACAAAATATGCACTGGATGATGTAGATGTGGCGGCGCTTAATAAAATATGGTAACTTATATAACTTACTTATATATATAATAATAATTTATAACTTATCTTTATTATATTAATAAAAGCGAAAGTGTGTCTGTCTGTGTGTGTGTGTGTGTGGTATAGGTTCCGCCCCCCGTGGCGCAAACACCTCATATGGCACATTTTTGGAATCAGGTTGACCAGGGGAAGGTCATAAACCCACTTATGAGATAATCCGATCATTTGTTTTTTTTCTTTTTTTAGCAGCCTATTAGCGAGAATTGTGAAAACAAAAGTAGGTTGCGAGAATTGAGGAAGCCTTGATGTAGGGTGATGGGTAATGGGTGAGTGAATGGGTGGGGTGATGGGTAATGGGTGTGGGGTGATGGGTGAGTGAATGGGTGGGGGGTGATGGGTTGGGGGTGATGGGTGATGGGTGAGGGAATAGGTGGGGGGTGATGGGTAATCTATAATAATATAAGCAAAAGTGTGTCTCTCTGTCTGTCTGTCTGTCTGTCTGTCTGTGTGTGTGTGTGTGTGTGTGTGTGTGTGTCTGGTATAGGTTCCGCCCCCCGTGGCGCAATCAACTCATATGGCACATTTTTGGAACCGGGTTGACCAGGGGAAGGTTTTAAGCCCAATTATGAGGTGATCCGATCTTCTTTTTTTTTTTTTTTTTTAGCAGCCTATTAGCGATAATTGTGAGAAAAAAAAGTGGGTTGCGAGAATTGAGGAAACCTTGATGTAGGGTGATGGGTAATGGGTGAGTGAATGGGTGAGGTGATGGGTAATGGGTGTGGGGTGATGGGTGAGTGAATGGGTGGGGGGTGATGGGTTGGGGGTGATGGGTGATGGGTGAGGGAATAGGTGGGGGGTGATGGGTAATCTTTCTTATCTATAATAATATAAGCGAAAGTGTGTCTGTCTGTGTGTGTGTGTGTGTGTGGTGGTATAGGTTCCGCCCCCCGTGGCGCAAACACCTCATATGGCACATTTTTGGAATCAGGTTGACCAGGGGAAGGTCATAAGCCCACTTATGAGATGATCCGATCACTTTTTTTTTTTTTTTTTTTTTTTAGCAGCCTATTAGCGAGAATTGTGAAAACAAAAGTGGGTTGCGAGAATTGAGGAAGCCTTGATGTAGGGTGATGGGTAATGGGTGAGTGAATGGGTGGGGTGATGGGTAATGGGTGTGGGGTGATGGGTGAGTGAATGGGTGGGGGGGGATGGGTTGGGGGTGATGGGTGATGGGTGAGGGAATAGGGGGGGGGTGATGGGTAATCTATAATAATATAAGCGAAAGTGTGTCTGTCTGTCTGTCTGTGTGTGTGTGTGTGTGTGTGTGTGTGTGTGTGTGTGTGTGTCTGGTATAGGTTCCGCCCCCCGTGGCGCAATCAACTCATATGGCACATTTTTGGAACCGGGTTGACCAGGGGAAGGTTTTAAGACCAGTTATGAGATGATCCGATTATTTTTATTTTTTATTTTTTTAGCAGCCTATTAGCGATAATTGTGAAAAAAAAGTGGGTTGCGAGAATTGAGGAAACCTTGATGTAGGGTGATGGGTAATGGGTGAGTGAATGGGTGGGGTGATGGGTAATGGGTGTGGGGTGATGGGTGAGTGAATGGGTGGGGGGTGATGGGTTGGGGGTGATGGGTGATGGGTGAGGGAATAGGTGGGGGTGATGGGTAATGGTAAATATAAGCGAAAGTCTGTCTGTCTGTGTGTGTGTGTGTGTGTGTGTGTGTAGTATAGGTTCCGCCCCCCGTGGCGCAATCACCTCATATGGCACATTTTTGGAATCGGGTTGACCAGGGGAAGGTTTTAAGCCCAATTATGAGATGATCCGATCACTTTTTTTTTTTTTTTTTAGCAGCCTATTAGCGATAATTGTGAAAAAAAAAGTGGGTTGCGAGAATTGAGGAAACCTTGATGTAGGGTGATGGGTAATGGGTGAGTGAATGGGTGGGGTGATGGGTAATGGGTGTGGGGTGATGGGTGAGTGAATGGGTGGGGGGTGATGGGTTGGGGATGATGGGTGATGGGTGAGGGAATAGGTGGGGGGTGATGGGTAATGGGTGAGTGAATGGGTGGGGGGTGATGGATAATGGGTGAGTGAATGGGTGGGGAGTGATGGGTAATGGGTGAGTGAATGGGTGGGGGGAATACATACATTTCTACATCCATGATTTCAGGAAAGTTAGAAGGGGCTATCTGGAGAGTCCATGTTTGGTGGGCCGAAGGCCCACCAATAGCCCTCCGCAGGAGCTAGCCAAAAAGTCCGCCCGGAGGGCGGCTTTGCGGCTACCACCAGCGCCACCTGCCTGTATAAATATAAACTATGTTTATTTACTCATATCATAGCAAATGACTTTATATTAGAGCTAGTTTAATAATACTTTATATTAGTTTAATAGCAGTATTAATTCCATTACAAAATTTGTAATAGTAATATATAACTTACTTTTGTCGCTTAAAATTAAGCTTAAATGTTTATGTGTGTGTGTGCACAGGGTGGGTGTGGGGGAACGCGCGTCACAGGCTGAGGGCGACGGGTAAACATAACACTTATAGTAACTCTAATACGCAACCTGCAACTTTATTTATTTACATGTATGTGCATTTATTGCAAAATAATTGACAAATTAACCAATTAACGCATAATGAGAGAAAAAAAAACCGATTCGCATGAAGTAAAATTTTCCAGAAAAGTGTTCCAGTCCTCTCTTCACACGCCTTTCAGTCTCATTTCACAACACACAGATGATTAAGCAAGCAAAAAACCGAGCATTCATAATCCTAGTTAGTGATCGCAGACAAATATTTATCACTCGTATGTTCTAATTACGTGAATATGTTTGTTGTTGTGTTGTCTGTACTTCCTCTAACAGCAGCCTTCCATGACCTGCCTCCACCTGCCTCGCCTTGCCCCCCTTCATAATAGCGACCACAACAACGGATTTAAAAAAAAAAAAATAATAAGACGAGCGGACAGCCAATAACAACTAGATTTGGCTTTTGCCGTGCTTTCTAGCTCTTTATTTTACTCATCATGCCTCGCAGTAAGCGCAAAGAGCTTTTGAAGGATCGAGAAAGAGCTCTGTTTAGGTCAAATATTGACCTATTGAAGAACAACAGCTATGGTGGTTGTGGTGATGGTGAAGGTTCATCAACCACCACACCTGTTGGTACAACCCCAACGCTGAACCTAGTCATCGGACAGGCTGTGAAGAGGCCAATAGAAATATGAAAATAACTATTACATCATGATAGAACAACAGGGGATGAGAGTGTGAGGTTAGTAGTTCTCAAGAAAAAAAAACTTGAAAACTTGTTGAAATGTAGTATAGGCAAGTGTGATGATTGTGATGGTACACTCACTCTGCACACATGACACGATAATAGTTATGTGTTTTTGGTAGTGCAACGCAGTGAGCGTGAGAAGACTACTCCTGAAGATGTGCCTGAACATGTCTCTGATGAAATGATGACGAAGAAAGATGCAACAGACACCAATGATACCCTAGTATTATATTCATATGTAAGTATTTCAGATACATACCTATATTTATAGAACTGTAACATTCTTCCCTCTCAAAGAGAAGAAAGAAGGTGACCAGGAAGCAATAATGTGAGTAAAAAATATCTGTAAATAACTGAAAGAATCATGTTAAAGTAACTCCAAAACTTTAACCGCCGTTTTTGTAAAAAGTATTTTCTTATACTTCAAAGCAATACAACTCATTTCGTTTTCATAATAAATGAATTATGTAAAAGGTATTTTGATCACAAAATGCTACTCTAAAAATCTATTCAAACAAAATTCTTATTTTGGAAATAGAAAGTTATCTGTACTCCATTTCATCTTATCGACTTACAAAACTTTAGCCTTTTCAAAAACATGCTTATAACGTCAGACATGAAACATTTAAATTAAATCTGACTAAACATAGATTTGCATATATAAAATATATTAAACTCATCAACATTCTTCAAACTTGAAACATTAGTATCAGAGATCTATTCGATTCAATATGCACCCAAAAATGACACTTTTTAATTTTTTTATATGGAATCTCAGATATTGGCTGATACACTTTTTATACATTGCTAAGACTTTGCAGAAGATTCCCTGAAAGTTGCGTTGAAATATATCGACAAATAAGGGACCCCCGGAGTCTCCCCTTCACCTTACATTGTGACTATATTATAACGTTATGCATTATTGACGCCAAACCTACGAGCATCACAGCATAATAGAATATTCCAGGCCAGGAGGATAAGGAATTAGGAATTAATTAGGAATTCAGAGGAAGAGCAGACACCAGGAGACCTATTGGTCTATATTGAGGGTATCTGCTGAACTACATACTACTATCAAACTACATGTAAGATAACAGTTGGAAAAGTATACCTTGTCCCTAAAGAGGATAGAAACATGGAAGTTCCTTTATGAAGAATAAGAGGAATGAAGTATGCTAACTGAAACTACCACTAACCCTAATAATCCTGGGATGTTAATAATATAATTCGCGGGGCAATATCAAAACATACTACTATACTTTAAAAAGAAAAAAAAATACGTAGAGCCGAAGTAATCCAGTTGGGCAGCTGATGCTAAGTATTTATCAAGTTTAGTAGTTTAGTAGTATTAAGAGGAGGAGGATGAGAAGCATGAAAATTGCACTGTCCTGCACTGCCAAGGGGTGGAAGGAATATATGTGAGTGACTGGTGGATGACTTGTACATATGTTTCTGAGCTGTCTTTCTACTAATGTTTCCTATTTCTTAAATTTTGCGTCTTCTGGAGTGGCCATCTAACATGAGTGGGAGGAATATTTAGGATGATTGATTTTCTGTATATATGTATATATATATATATATATATATATATATATATATATATATATATATATATAAATATAATATAATATATATATATATAATATATATATATATATATATATATATATATATATATATAAATATATAAATATATAATATAATATATATATATATATATATATATATATATATATATATATATATATATATATATATATATATATAATATATATATATTATATATATATATATATATATATATATATATATATTCATGTACATATTTACCTTTTTCTTATTTTAACATATTTGATTATTTATTCACTTATCATATTCTTACGACTGCTCTGACATTATCTATCGCAAATAATCTCTGGAGCTCCAAGAAGTTTTTTTTAATTTTTTTTTAATTTTTTTACATCTATTACATAATACATATACATATACATATACATATGCACATACATACACATACACATACATACACATAAAGCCAGTAATAAATGAGCGGGCGTCAGCCCGCGGCTGTAGCCGCAGCCACAGTCAGGTCACAGGTGGGCGGGGCGTGAGGTCACTCCCGCTCCTTAGTGTTCATCGGGAGGGGTGGGGCCGCACGCGCCACCTCCAGCAGCAGGTGCTGACTTTTCTGAAACTGCCATACGAGGGCGGTCGCGCTTTCCGGGCCGACGCACTGTCTGAGCCGCTCTGTAGCGGGACAGGAAAGCAGGTAGTGGGACAGGGGATGGGGGGTCATATGAGGACAGAGCTCACACGGCCGCTCCTCAAACCCGTCCCTCAGCTCCTCCAGGGTTACGTAGCCAAGCCGAAGTCGGTGTAGAACGACCTCCACGGCTCGGGACAGCTACTGGGCGGGGCGTAACGGCTCGTTGTTGTTCGTGGCTTGTTTGTGCCAGGCTGCCTGCCTCGATGTCTGCACCAGCTGGCGATACTGTTGCTCTGCGGCACAGACGGCAGCGCGTCTGACCAGTACCTTGGCCCCTTGGATGCTGGGTAAGACAGTCAAGGCCACTGCTGGATGTCTGGTGGCCTCCCGGGCCGCCTCATCGGCCGCAAGAAGCTTAAACGTGAGTCACAGCTTAATGGCGGATAGGGCGATATTATTAATGATAATAAGGATATTTATGATGATAAAACAATACGGATAATATGAATAACAATAGAAATAATAATAACTAATACCAAGCATAATGTTGGAAAATACCCAAAAAATTTATAAGGATAAAAAAAAGACAAAATAAATATTTTAATAAGAAAAATAATAATGATAAAAGTAGTAGAACAAAAGCTATGGGGACGTTGGACAGGGGTGAAGGTGGTGAAGGACACACGGACTGGGGGAATAAATGTTGATGCTGTTGTATTCCCGTGAAGCAGCTTTGGGCAAATGAACAAGGATGATAATTGACCCCATTATCGGCGATTTTTCCCTAATCATTACGTCCCGACAGAAATAGTGAAAATAGAATGACATGATTTTAAATTTTTAAAAATTAATAATAGTTTTTTTTTTCAATAATAATGAAAAATAAAAATAATAATATAATAAAATAAAATAAAATAATAAAAAAATAATAAATAAAATAAAATAATAAAAAATAAAGTAAAATAATAAGAAATAGCAATAAAAGAATTATAGAATAGTACTATAATTAAAAAAACACCCCCAAAAACCACAAAAACCACACACACACACCACAAACCACACAAAACACAACCCACACACACACACACCACAACCACACCACACACAAACCCCCCACAAACACAAAACCCCCCCCAAAAACCCAAACCCCCCCCAAAACAAAAACCCAAAACCCCAAACCAAAACCAAAAAACCAAAAGACACACACCCAACACACCCACACACACACACACACAAACACACACACACACACAACACACACACACAAAAAAAGGTGAACACATACTAACACACCACACACTTTCTCCTTCCACGGTTTGCATTTCATCTCCCTGCCGCTTCGAAATTTTGTAATATTTTTTGCACTAGTGTCCCAGGTCAATTGCATTTTCACGTTTTTGTGAGAAAAAATTTAAAATATACTAAACATAATTATAATACAAAAAGTAAAGGGTACTATAGTGCTGGTCCACCATTAACCAGTAAAGCAAGTTCCCAGAGGGGGGTTTTGGCCCCAGACCCCCAAAGGGCCCCCCCCTCAAACCGCCACGACTGTGTTCACGACACTATTAATCATTTTTTGTTTCCCTCACAACCATTAGTTAGTTTAAATTCACTCCAGATGTCCCCACAAAAGGAAGGAAAAAAGTTTAGGCGAGGGGGAATAGAAGTTTGGGTAATATTTTAAATATTCTTCCTTTCTTATTTAGTGGGGATTTTAGTGGGCGCCCATAGCTCAGGGGTAAAGTTTTGCTGTTTCTATGCAAAACACGGGGGTTCGAACCCCCACACTGCAAAAACTTATTTTTTTCCCGCCCTGGGACCCCGCCCCCCCCCCGTCCATGGCCAGCTTTTTTCTTTTTTTTTGAACCCCTAATTTGTAGGAATTTTAATTTTTCAATTTTATTTGCAAATAGTCAGTGTTTTTTTTTTAAATAAAAAATTCTTTTAAAATTCAATTAAAAGATTTTTAATTATTTTGTCGTTTAAAAATTTAAGTTAATGTTTAGGGTTTTGGGTAAAAGTAAAAATTCGCGGGAAATAAAAGTGTGTGTGGTGCACAGGGTGGGTGTGGGGGGAGCCCCGGTACGGGCTGGGGCGACGGAAACATAACACTTATAGAACTCTATACGAAACCTTAAATTTTATTTTTTTACATGTATGTGATTATTGCAAAATAATTACAAATGACAATTAACGCATAATGGGGGGGAAAAAAAAAACGATTCGTATGAAAAAAATTTTTTTTCCAGAAAGGTGTTCCAGCCCTCTTTAAACCCGCCTTTCATTTCCCCATTTACAACCACAGAGTTTAAGAAAGCAAAAAACGAGCATTCATAATTAGTAGTGATCGCAAAAAATTTTTATCACTCGTAGTTTTAATTACGTGAATATGTTGTTGTTGTGTTGTCTGTTTCTCTAACAGCACCCTTCCATGCCCTGCCTCCCCCTGCCTCCCCCTGCCTCGCCTCTCCCCCCCCCAATAGCGACGATAAAAGGGGGATTTTTTTTTTTTTTAGTAAACGAGCAGCAGTAATAAAGTTTTGGTTTCGCCTGATTTAGCTCTTTTTTTTACTATTCCCTCGCAGTGGGCTTTAAAGAGCTTTTGCAGGCTCGAGATGGCTCTAAACGGGTTTAAAAAAATGAGCATGAAAGAACAACAGAGATGGTAGTGGCGAAGTGGTGAAGGTTCATCAACCACCACAGCTTTTGGTACACCCCAACGCTGAACCAAGTCAGGACAGGCGGTGAAGAGGAAATAGAAATGAAAAAAAAACTATTACATATGAGGGAAAAAAAAGAAGAGAGAGTAGGTTGTAGCCCTTAAAAAAAAAACCTTGAAAACTTGTTGAAATTAAAGGGAAAAGTGTGAGATTGTGAGGGTAAACTTATTTACACACAGATACGATAATATTATGTTTTTTTGGAGTGCAACGCAGTGGTGTGAGAAGTTATCCTGAAGATGTGCCTGAAATGTTGATGAAATGATGACGAAGAAAGATGCAACAGACACAATGAACCCTAGTAATATTCATATGTAGTTTTTCAGATCATACTATATTTATAGAATGTTATGAATCATGTTAAAGAATAAAAAACTTTACCCAGCTTTTCTGTAAAAAGTATTTTTTTTACTTCAAAGCTATACAACTCTTTTGGGTTTTATAAAAAATAATTATGTAAAAGGTTTTTTGATAAAAAAAAGCTCTCAAAAAATCTATTCAAACAAAATTTTTAAATTTTCAAAAATTTTAATTTATCTGTTCCATTTACCCTATTGACTACAAAACTTTACCCTTTTTAAAAAAACATGCTTAAAACGTCAGAATGAAAATTTAAGTAAATCTGACTAAACATAGATTGAATTTTTAAAAAAATTTTAAACTCATCAACTTTCTTAAATTTGAAATATAGTATCAGAGATCATTCGATTAAATATACACCAAAAAAATGACACTTTTTTATGGTTTCTCAGATATTGGCGAAAAAATTTTTATACATTGCAAGAGTAAAGAAGATTCCGAAAGTTGCGATGAAACCCCGGGACAAATAAGGACCCCCCGGATCCCCCCTTATATCTTGGGCATATTTAACGTAGCATTTTTGACCCCCAAACCTACAGCATCAAGAAAAATAAAAATTTTTCCGGGCCCAGGAAGAAGGAAACAAGGAATACAGAGGAAAACAAAAACCAGGAGACCTTTTGGTCTTATGAGGGTATCTGCTGAACTAATATACTATCAATTACATGTAAAATAATAGTTGGAAAAAATATACCCTTCCTAAGAGGATAAAGATGAAGTTCTTTATGAAGAATAAGGGAATGCAGATGCAACTGAAATACCATAAAACCCAATAACCTGAGATTTAATAATATAATTCGCGGGGGGGAATACAAAACATAATCTATACTTTTAAAAAGAAAAAAATGGGGGTAGAGCCCAAGTAAACCCGTTGGGCAGCTGATGCTAAGTTTATCAAGTTTTTGTTAGTGTATTTTAAGAGCAAAAGGATGAGAACATAAAATTGCACTGTCCTGCACTGCCAAGGGGGGGAAGGAAATATGTGAGTGACGGGGATGACTTGTACATATTTTCTGAGCTTCTTTTACAAGTTTTCCCATTTTTTAAATTTTGGGGTTCTGGGAAAGGCCCTTTAACAGAATGGGGAGGAAATATTAGGAAGATTGATTTCTGTATAATAATATTATATATATATATAATATATATATATTAATATATATATTAAAATATAAATTATAAAAAAAAATTTTAAAATATATATATATAAATATATTTAAATATATAAATATTAAATAAAATTAAAAATAAAAATTTTATAATAATAAAAATACGAAATAAAAATAATACAATTATATATAACATATATATATAAAAAATATATAAAAAATTAATATAATATATAAAATACATATATTAATATAATAATAATATATAATATATATATAATAATATATATATATATAATATATATAATATATATATATATATAAAACTATAATATTAAATAATATATATAATATATAAAATAAAAATATATATATATTTTTTATAATAATATAATATATATATAATATTATAAATATATATATATATATAATATAATATAAAATATATATAAAAAATATATTAATTATAATATTTAAAATAATAAATATATATATAATATATTATTTTTTTTTTTATTTTTTATAAAAAATAAAATTATTTTTTATATAATAAAATTTTATATTGTTTTTTTTTAAATTTTTGGGTTTTTAAAAACCTGGGGTCCCCTCCCGTTATCTTTAGGTTTGGGGGGGGGAATGGAGGAAAGGGCCCCCTTTCCTTTTATTTAGGGGGAAAACCCTTTTTTGTGGGCGACAAACCCTCCGGCAAACCTTTGCTGGCCAGTTTCTCCCAAACCCACAAACGAATAGACCTACAACAATAGAACACCCTTTAAAAAATAATTTTGGGATGGGAAAGTTTTAAGTGCCGGTAGAAATGTCTTTTATAATGTTTTTTTTGAAAGTGGAAGAATCACCTTTTCCTGTGCGAGGAAGGCCTTTCTTAAATTCCCATTTTTTTTCCCGTCGACCTGGCGGGTGCTTTAAAAACCCAGTCTTCTCGGTCTGTGATTCCCCTTTTACAGTATAGGAACTAAATTTTTAAAAATATTAGTCTAAAAGTGTTAAGAGAATGCTGTGGATCAGAATTTAGATTTTACGCACAAATTCATGACAATTTAAGACTTACCCGGGGGAGTCCTTTAAGACACTGGGGAACAACGTTGGCCTTTAAGGGGATGCGCTTCCTTTAGCTCGTGGAAGGTGTGACAGTGGTGTTTAACTCTTTGGGGTGGGAAATGGAGCTCGCACCACCCGCGAAACGAAGTTTGGGGAAACTTTCGTTTCGGGAGATGCCCGTAAAAATAGTTATCTACGTTAAGTTAAATAACTATTAATGTTTGTTTTACACTCTTTTAATGTGGCCAAAGACATTTTTACCTGAGCCGGGGCACACAGGTCTTTTTTTAACAGGAAATCGGAAAAAAAACTTCCCCCAGGGATTGCGCCCCCAACCGCGAGCTTTTTTTTCCCCGTGCTTTGGGACGGATTGGACTACAACACCTTTCCGCCATATGAACTTGAGGTTTTGGGGCTGTTTTGGGTAGACAAGCATAAAAAATATACTAATTTCATTTCGATTTTGAAAAAATAAAACTGAGAAGATTTTAAAAGTATATTTTTCGGGTAAAATTGATTTTTTACAGAAACACTGGAATTTTTTTCACGTAAATCTCACAAACAATGTTAAGACTGTACATAAAGGAGGTTAGAGGTGAAAGCCACTCTTTAAAAAGTTTTTGGTCCAAAATTGTGATTGATTTAAATTTTTAAATTCATCCAAACAATAAATAGTGGTTAGTATGCTTGGTTTAAGTGAAATTTCCCCTGAATTTTATTCCCCAGTAACAGCCTTGCAGTTCATAATTTTCTCATGAATGGAGGGGGGGGTTGAGAAAATTAAAGGGCATTGTGAGGCTCTCGTCCTATACACGCCATGCAAACACTAGATAACATAACAACAACTAAAACATCCCCCGATAGAATGTACCATCAAAAAAACCCTTGAAAGTTTTCCATTATCAACACGGCAGTGGTCAATTTTCGCAACTAAAAGCCCTTTGCCAAAAGGGAATTCGCCCACACGCTGGAGGGATTTCGCCCCCATTAGATTACAGTTTTTAATTTAAAAGGGGAAGATATAAGAGGAAAAAAAAGAACTTTCTTTTGGAAAATTGTAGTCTTTCCCCCCTTTAGTGGTTTTTCCCGACTTCACAGATCCCCCAGATAGCCTAAACGTAATATAAAGTAGGGGGGATATGCCCCCCTTACCCTCCGTCCCCCCCAAACGACCCCCCTGGGCCCCAAAAATATTTTATGGTTACCCTCGGGGACCCCCTAGAAAATGTGGGATACCTTTTATACGTGAAAATCTAAAGGGCCAAGGGGTTTTTGGGGGGGCCCCAGGTCAAGGGGTGGTTTGTCCGACAGAGGGCTGGAGAAAAACGAGGAAGCGTGCTGCCAGATGGCTGGGAAACCGGGGCCAGCAAAGGGGCTCTGTCACGCCCCTAGAACCCTCCGAGGAGAGACAAGGGGAGATGTAGGAGCTGCTGAGGTGTCGAGGGCATTTTTAACGTAATGACCTCCGACCCACCTACCGAGCCCCGAAGAAGCTCCGTTCCAAGTCTCCTTCTCGGGCGAGTGCTATTCGAACAGCAGATGGGCGCCTCGTGTCGGACATGGATGGCAGATGGCTCGTTGGCTGAGTACTTTGGGCAGTTGTTCACGGGGGACCCTCCAACTGAGCAGCTTCACACCACTGGGTTACAGGCAGTGGATGCCGATCCTCCCATTGCGAAAGTGCACCCTCTCTTGACGAAGTCAGAGAGGCTGTAGCAAAGTTGAGGGGGGGAAAGGCAGCTGGTGTTTGAATATCAGTGCGGAGCTCCTCAAAGCTGGGGGTGAGGTCATGATCCGCGGGTTGCATGCTGTCCTGACTGCCGGTGGCAATCAGGTCCCATTCCTCCTGACGGGAAAAAGGGGGGCTGGTCGTCCCTATCTGGAAAGTGAAAGGGGACCGTCAGGACTGCAACAATTACCGTGGTATTACACTGCTCAGCGTACCAGGCAAGGTGCTTGCCCATCTATTGCTGACACGGATTTGAAAGCCATCGGGTGAAGCATCAGAGACATCAGCAGTCGGGGTTCACGCCTGGTAAGTCAAAAGGGACCGTATCCTAGCGCTTCGTGTCCGGGTGGAACGCCGATGTGAGTTTCGACTGGGATGCTTCAGCCTATGTTGATCTCAAGAAGGCGTTTGACTCAGTGCATCGGAGTCACTTTGGGATCTTCTGCGACTTCGAAAGGATTCCTGCAAGGACTATTGGTTTGATAACTGGTCTGTATTCTGGGACTGAGAGTGCTGTGAAGTGTGGGGCAGGGGTATCCAGCTTCTTTCCTGTGAATACAGGAGTGGGCAAGGGTGCGTCCTTGCCCCCTCCTTTTCAACGCTTGATTGACTGGGTATTGGACAAGGGTTTTTGATCAAAGTGATTGTGGACATCCGTCGGCAACACCAGATCATGATCTTGTTTTTGCCGATGATGCAGTAAACTGTGCTGAGTCGCTGGAGGTCCTGGTGATGCTGTCGAGGCGCTGCACGAGAGGCAAAACCCTTGGACTTAAAGGGCTCCTGGCTCACGACCAAGGTCCAGGTGTTTGAAGACTTCTAGATAGCGTACAGTCTGTTCATGCGTGTGGCGAGGACATTGAGATCTTGGAAAGTTTTACATACCTTGGTAGCGCAGTCCAAAAGGGACGGAGGGCCCAACGTAAAGAATTTCTTAGGGCCCAAAAATTGGCAAAGCCCACGGTTGTTATGGGCTCGCCTCAGGGGAGTTTTTTGGCGTTGTCGGTATCTGTGCAAAGGAAAAAAGATCCTTATTTTCAAGTCGCTTGGGATCCCTGCCCTTACTTAGGGGGGGGGAAAAAAAGACTGGAACAAATAATGTTTTGGAAAAAGGCCAAAAATAAAGGGGTTTGTGGGTTGTTCTTTAAAAATCAGGGTTTTAAATTGGGGTGAACTGAAACGGGGCCATTGAAACCCTTTAGGAATTTGAAGGGGGAGGGCCAAAACCGGGAAACCCGGTTCCCCCTTTGGGGGTTTTCGTGGAGAAAACCCTGAAACCGGGGCCCCCCTTGGGGGGGGGTTTTTTCTGTGAGAATGGCTTTTTGGAAAAGGGAGGAAAGGGGCCGGGGGGCCCCCCAAGCTGGTTGGGCGGGGGCAAAGGGGGTCCCCCTTTGAGTTTGGGTTGAAAAGGGGGAAAGGACCCTCCATGGGCTTCCCTTGGGACCCCAAATTAATCTAGGGGGGAAAATTCTGGCCCCCCCCTTTGGCCCTTAAAGGATTATTGAGTAATTTAATAAAAAATAGGTATTAAAATTTTAAAAAGGGCCCCCAAAAATTAATTTTAACCTTGGAAAAATTATTTTGGGGCCCTTCCCCAAATTTTTTAAAGGATTCTTAAAGGAAAGAATTAAAAAAATTTTAATTTTTTTTTTGTTTTTTCTTTCCCCCTTAAATTATAAAGAGGGGGGGAAAGGGAAGTTTATTTCCCAGGAAAAATTTCCTTAACTAAATCTCTTTAAAATTTTGAACCCCCCTAAAAAAATACCGAAAGGGGCCCAAAGTTAACCAGAAACCGGTTTTAAATTTTTTAATTTCATTTCCCTTTTTCCCCCTTTCACAATTTAAAAAACAAATTTATTTTTCTGAAGGGCCACGGGGTTTAGAAAGGAAAATTTTTTTCCCCTTTTAACAACTCATAGGGTTTTTTTACCCCAAAAACCCCCTTTGAAAACTTTCAACCACTTTGGGAAAACCCCCCTTTTAACTACATTTTTTACACCTTATTTAAAAGGCATTTCACCTTTTTCCCCTCTCTCCCAACCTTATAGGGTGCTTAGAAAGGGCTTTCACCTTTTTTCCCTCCGCACACCCCAAAAAGGGGTTTAGAAGGGTTTTTCCCCCCCTTATTCCCCTTGCCAACCATAATTTGGGGTTTAGCAAGGCTTTGCCCCTTTTTCCCTCTCTGCACACCCCATCAATGGTTTTAGAAAGGGCCCTTTGTTACTCTTTTTCCTCTTTGAAACAGCCATCTTTAGGGATTAGAAAGGGCCCTTTCCCCCTTATTCCCTCTCTGCAAACCCATCATAGGGTTTTAAAAAGGCCCAACCCTTTGGGTCACCCTTATTCCCTCTCGCCCCACCCAAATCAAAGGGTTTAAAAAAAGGGGCTTTGTCCCCCCCTTAAACCCCCTCTGGCCCCAGCCAAAAGGGGTTTTACCCAAGGCATTGTACCCTTATTCCTCTCTGCACACCCATCATGGGTATTAGCAAGGCTTTTTAAACCTTATTCCCTTTTGCACACCCCTTTAAAGGGTTTAGAAAGGCAGTCACCCTTTTCCCTCTCTGCACAGCCATAAAGGGGTTTTTTAACAAGGCTTTGGCACCCTTTTTCCCCTTTTCTTGAAAGACATAATAGGGTGTTGAAAAGGGCCATTGTACCCTTATCCCTCTCGGCACGGGAAACCATAGGGTAAAAAAAGGCATTTTTCCCCCTTTTTTTCCCTCTCTGCCCGCCACCCTTGGGGTTTAGAAAAAGGCTTTTCACCTTTTTCCCTTCGAAAAACCCATCAAAGGGTTTTTACCCAAGGGCCATTTTCACCCTTTTTCCCCCC
This sequence comes from Chionoecetes opilio, assembly GCA_016584305.1. Taxonomy (NCBI): domain Eukaryota; kingdom Metazoa; phylum Arthropoda; class Malacostraca; order Decapoda; family Majidae; genus Chionoecetes; species Chionoecetes opilio. The sequence goes on along the minus strand of JACEEZ010019771.1, from coordinate 8,838 downwards.
TTCTGCACAGCCATATGGGGGTTTAGCAAGGCATTTTCACCCTGTTTCCCCCTCGTTTGGAAAAACCAGCCCTTTTTATTTTTGAAAGGGCATTTTTTACTCTTAAATTTCCCTCTCTGCCAGCCACATAGGGTTTAGCAAGGCATTTTTACCCTTTTTCCCTTCTCCGGGGGCAAAACCCATCATGGGGTGTTAGCAAGGCATTGTCACCCTTTTTCCCTCTCTGAAAAAAACCCAAGAGTTTAGAAAGGGCCATTTTACCCTTTTTCCCTCCGCACAGCCATCTTTAGGGTTTAGAAGCTTTTAAAAACCCTTTTCCCTCCTGCAAAAGCCACATGGGGTTTTAAAAAGGCAGTCCCCCTTTATTCCTCCCCCTTCCACAGTTTTTTTCATAGGGTTTTAGAAAAGGCTTTTCCCCCTTTTCCCTCTTTTTAAAAACACCCCCATAGGGGGGTTGGCAAGGCATTTTCCCCCTTTAATTCCTTTCTCTGCACAGCCATCATGGGGGTTTTTAAGAAAGGGCATTTTACCCTTTTTCCTCCTGAACAGCCACCCTAGGGTGTTAGAAAGGGCATTTTTAAATCATTTTCTCTCCTGCACACCCATCATAGGGTATTAGAAAGGCTTTAAAACACCCTTTTCCCCCCTTGCCACAGCTTTCTTTAAGGTTTAGCAAGGCTTGTCCCCCTTTAAATTCCCCTTTTCTCTGCACACCAAACCGGGGGTTTTAGAAGGGCTTTTCCCACCCTTTTTCCTCTCGGGCAAAAACCTTCATGATGTTAGAAGGCATTGTCCCCCTTTTTTCCCTCTGGCCCCAGCCACCCATAGGTTTTAGAAAGGGCGTTTACCAATTTTTTCCCTCTCTGCACAGTTTTTCAAAAAGGGTTTTTTTTTACCCCAAGGCATTTTACCCTTATTCCTCCTGCAAGTTTCATGGGGTTTTTTAAAAAAAGGGCTTTTTTAACCCCTTTTTCCCTCCGCACGGGAACATGGGGGGAAAGCAAGCTTGTCACCCTATTCCCTTCTGCACAGCCATATAGGGTTTTTGAAGGCTTTAACCCCCTTTTTTTTCTCTGAACCATTTAGGGTGAAAGAAGGAATTGTAACCCTTATTCCCTCTTGCACAGACTTTTTAGGGGTTTTAGGGGGGCTTTTCACATTTATTCCCTCTCTCCCACAGAATCATGGGGTGTTAGCAAGGCTTTTTCCCCCTTTATTCCCTCCTGCAAGCTACCCTAGGGTTTAGAAAGGGCCCTTTAAACCCATTTTTCACTCTCGAAACAGTTTTCATGGGGTGTTTAGAAAGGAAAATTGTCACCTTTACCCCTCTCGGGGAAAGGGCCATCATAGGGTTTTTGCAAGGCTTTAAAACATTTTTTTTTTTCCCTTCTGACAGCCATCATAGGGGGGAAAAAAAGGCATTGTCCCCCTTATTCCCTCTCTTGGAAAAGGGTTTGGGTCCTTTTACCTTTGTTGGGAAAGGGGGCATTGAAAACAAAAATTTTCCATCTCGCACAGAATCAAAAGGTGTTAGAAAGGGGCATTGCCCCTTTTTTTCCCTCTCTGACGGCTTTTATAGGGTTTGGGCAAGGCTTTTAACCCCTTTTTCCCTCTCGACAGCCATCATAGGGTTTAGAAAGGCTTTAAACCCTTTTTCCCCTCTCGGAAACCCACATGGGATTAGCAAGGAAATTCCCCCTTTATTCCCTCTCTGTCGGCATTTTTAGGGTATTAGCAAGGTTTTTCCACCCTTATTCCCTCTTCCCAAGCTATCAAGGTTTGAAGGCTTTAAAAACCTTTTTCCCCTCTGCACAGCCACCAAAAGGGTGTTGGGCAAGCCTTTTTCCCCCTTAATTCCTTTTCACGGCCAAATAGGGTTTTAAAAGGAAATTTTCCCCCTTTATTTCCTCTTGGCCTTTAAAGGGTTTGCAAGCTTTAAAACCCCTTATCCCTCCCTTTGCACCCCATCATAGGGTTATTAGAAAGGGCATTTTCACCCTTACCCCCTTTCTCTGAAGGCCTTTAAAAGGGTTTTAAACAAGGAATTCCCTTTTTTTTTATTCCCCTTCCACAGCTATAATGGGGGATTAGAAAGGGCATTAAACCCCCTTTATTCCCTTTTGCACGGACCATGGGTTTAAAGAAAAGGCATTTTCCCCCTTTCCTTCTGACGGCTTTATAGGGTTTGAAGGCATTTAAACCTTTTTCCCTCTTTGACACTATAATAGGTATTAGCAAGGAAATAAACCCCTTTATTCCCCCCTGACAGCTATAATAGGGTATTAGCAACCCATTCCCCCCTTTTTTCCCCCCCCTGACAGCCATAAAGGGTTTCAAGGAAATTAACCCCTATTTTCCCTTTCTCTACAGCTTCATAGGGAAATTGGGAAAGGGAAAATTAACCCCCTTTTTCCTTTTCCCCAACTTTGGTTGAATTCCATGGGGTTTATCCCCAATTGTTAAAAAATAAAACACTATTCCATTTCTGTACTCCCTTTTAATCCCGGTTTTAAGAAAGGGTTTTTTCCCACCCTTATTTCCCCCTCTTCCCTTAAAACCTATTTAATAGGGAAATTTCCCCAGGAATTAAAATTTACCCCTCTCGGGGTAAAAAGCTTAAAGGGAAAATTACCCCCAATTCTTTAAAACACCCTTTTTCCCTTCCCCTGTCCGCTAATCTGGGTTTTGGCAAACATTAACACCCCTTTTATCCGGAAAAAAAGCTAAATGGTTAGAAAGGCAAACCAACCCCTTGGGGCCCAGTTATTTAGGATGGGGCAAGGGGGCCATCAAACCCACCTCCCAAGGGCTTTAAAAGGCTTTTTTCGGTTTTAAAAGCAAGGCTTTTCCCCTTAGCCTCTCGCTGGGGAAAAACCCTCCCCCTTGCCCCCCCCTTCCCCCTCCTCCCACACACGGGGGGGAGGGCCCATTTAGCCCACCCCCCCGCTTCCACGGCAGGGGGGCGGGGAGGGCCTCACCCCCCCCCGCGGCCTTCCCCCAACCATTTTGGGCAGGGGGGCCCAGGCCCCTTTTTGGCCTCAGGGGCCCGGGGGCCCAGGGAGGGCCTCAACCCCCCCCGGGGGTGCCTTCACGGAAAGGGGGGCCCAAAGGGCCCCCCCGCCCCCGCGGTGCCTTCACGGCCCCCCGGGGCAGGGGGGGCCCTCCCCCGCCCCCGGGTCCTTCCCTTTGGGGCTTTAAAGGGCCCCTTTCACCTGCCCCGCGTCCTTTCCCCAAATTTTTATGCGTTTTCTTTTTTGAGTTTTTTTTTCTTTTTTTTTGCTGGGGAAATTTTTAAAATTTTCCCGCAAATGAAAAAAATTTATGAATAAAATAGGGCGGGATTTAATGGGTTTTATTTGGTGTGGGGGTTTTTTATTTTTATTACTTAGAGTATGAAAAGGGGTTAAAAAAAACTGGGTTAATTTAAAGATAAAACACCAATTTTCTTTTGGTGGACGAAACAATTTTTTGGTGGGGTTTTGATGTTTTTTGAATTATCTTTTAAAACCTTTTCCCTGTTGCAAAAAAAAAAAAAAAAAAAATTTGGGAATATGCCCAAAAAAAAAAAAAAAAATGAACCTAACAAAACCCTCCCCCAAAAGATCTGATATGGACTTGCTACCGCGCCCCGCCCCAAACCCCCCCAATGACCAGTGGGGCCGATTGTAAAGGGGAAAAAAATTTCCCATGAAAATCTGCAAAATTTCCCATTTTCAAGTGGGGTTAGTTAAAAAAAAATCATTTAATGTCCCCAAATAAAATATTCGGGGTTTCTGAAGCTTTGGGTTTTTGGGGTTTTTTTGAATTTAAAATTTAGCAAAATTTTATACATAAATAAAGAGGTGATTTTGCTTTTTGGATACTTTTACCCTCAACTAAAATAATAGTTTCATTGGTTTTTACAAAATATTCAGTGGTCAAAAACAGTATATAATTTTATCTATGTTATCAAGTAAGGGGGTGTAATTTCATGAAGTCATAATTAAGTCATGATATTTTTTCTATAAGTTATGTTAAAAAAATTATGAACGAGTAAGAATTAATTATTAAAGGCAACAATCGCCGAAAATTCCAGTGTAATTTTTTTTGGGCGAATATGTCTACTCTCTGACAGATAACCTCCTCCATGACAGTAAACAATAATTAGTGAAGTTTCAGGGTTTTTTCACATTTGTTGCAGGGCCTTTTTGGGTTTTTACTTTTAAACAAAAAAATAAGGAACCCGGCAACCCCTTGTTTTAGACGGCCCTTTTTTACGTGAACCCGCGGTGGCCGCCAGTAGGCTTGGTGTTGAGTTTAAAAATTATTTTTAAGTGGGTTTCAACATGTGATTTGGGGGTTTTGTTTACTACAAAAAATTGGGTTTTTTTTTGCTAACGAGTGCCCTCGTGAACACCCCTTAAAAATGGGCAAATGAGTAAAAGCAGTTCAATAACGTTCAATTCAGGAGGAGAAATTGGTTTTCTTGGGGGTGTTCCCCAAAAGGGCCGTATAACACTGCCTCCCCCGGTTCAAAGTTCTCTTCTCAAGCATGTTTGTCCTCTTACACAAAAAGGAAAATTCACCTCCCGCCCCAAGTCAATGCATACTTGAAGTGATACTGGCCCAAAAACTGTGTGTGGAGTTTGTGCAAGATGGGGCCCCCCCCACACTTACCTGGGAAGTGGGGCTACCATGTGCTGGGCTTCCCCCACCATTGCGTCTTAGAGTCTCCGCAATCCCCAGAAAAATCCTAATTTGTTTCTCCAAGACAGAGGGTTTTATAATGTGCAAACCAGTAGCGGGGGAAACGTGTAGGATGTTAGGGTTTACCGGTGCACCAGTTCTTCTTGGGAAAAATTTTGGGATTCGTATTTATTTCACTGTAATGTTACGTGTTTATGGTTTAAACCCTTTCGGGCCCACAGTCCTGCCCAAAAGGAATTTCACCCAAATCTAGAGTTTTTTGGCGGCGGGACTAAAGTGGTTCGGCCCCCAAGTATTATTCAATACACAAATCATGTAGTAATAATATATTTTAAAACCCCCCCCTATAAAAAATAACATTAAAAAATTTAGGAAAAATGGTCATAATTCGAATTGTAAAAATACAATTGGGAATTAAAAACAAGAAAAACATAAAAATTTAATTAAATTTAAAAAAAAAAATCAGTCATAATATTAAATTTTAAAGAAAAATGAGAAAATTTTATGGAATTAAAATTTAGTGGGTTTCGGTCCCTTAAGATATGAGAAAACTTTCAAAAGTTGGGGAATTTAGGATTCCACCCCCATGTAGTATTCCTCCCAAAAAACTGAACAAATTTTTTTTGCCCGGGCTTTTTAAAGTTTCCCCCTTTGGGAAATATCCAACCTCACCCTAACATTACCAATAATCTCCCCAGGCGGGCCTTTAAAACTGGGGGAGAACAGAATTTTACCAGTTTGTAATTAATTTGTTTGGGGGGGTTTCCCTAAGAGGTTATTAATGACCCATGGTTTGGGAGGGTTGGGTTGTAGTAAAAACCCAAAAATATTTTGAGGGGGCCCAAGGGGGGGTTTAGGTGGGGCCCGGGGGGGGAAGGGGGCTCCCCCATTTTAAAAAAAAAAATTTTTGAGGTATCTGAAGGGATTTGTGAAGTCTGGAGAAAAACCCCCACTAAGGGGGGGAAAAAAAACTACAATTTTACCAAAGCAAGTTCTTGTGTTCCCATATTACTACCTCTTAAATTTCACGTTTAAACTAATGTGGGCGGGAAAAGGGTCCAGCGTGTGGGCGAAAAATTTCCTTTTGGGGGGCAAGGAGCCCCTAGTGTGGCAAAGGGTTGGGAGAGGGCGTGAGTTCGCAATGTGCAGCGTCCCCGTACATTTGGTCAGCCCGGGTTTGATTCCCCTAGTTCGTGCTGACTGGCGGGGGCTTTGTATAGTCAAAAAAACCCTTTTAGTTGGTACTTTTCAAATGTCTAGATAGGATGAAAATTTATCTTATTTTTTGGGCCCAAAAGGGCGTTTTAGTGTGCGAGAAATGAACCAAAAAAACCCTGTTGATTTAAAAAGGAACATTTTAAGGGTTTTGGGTGGTACAGTAGTCTTTTCGGCGGATGATTAGTTGGGTTTTATAGTAAGCAATTTTTTGACATGGGTTTTAAAAAGGAGAGAGCACTCCAAACCCCTGGCCCCTTACATTTTTCAACCCCCACCCCCTTTCCCTCCCATGAAAAATAAATTTTGGGGCACGGGAAGGCTGTTTTCTAAAAAAAACAAATTTAGGGGAATTTCACTTTTTAAAACAAAAACTAACCACTATTTTTGTTTGGATGAATTTAGAAAATTTAAAAAATTTTTCAGAATTTTAGACC
>JACEEZ010019770.1:102500-108557 GCA_016584305.1 Chionoecetes opilio | reverse complement strand
TTCGCTACGCCTGGCTAATAATTCATCACTACTTTGATATGCAGATTCGCCATCGCCATGAAAATATTTCTTCTTGACGTCAAAGCATTTTTAATTCTCCTAATATCAAATGAAAGTGTTTTGTGTGTCGACACCTTTTTGTCCCCCAGTACATACACCCAATTACTAGGGCAATATATTCCCTAATTTTTTCCGCCCACGGTCGATGAGTCGCTGACGTCACGCGGATGAATTACAATTGTTGATGAATTAGACCCATGACTCATTATGGAAAATATTTTAATGAAATGGCTGTTTTTTGACACGCCGGTGTAATGATTCTCTTTATAACGCTGAGTGTGCGCCGCCGAACAACCACCACACCACCACCACCACCCACCCACCACCACCCAACCACCCACCCACACACCAATAACACACACCAACCATCAACCCACCACCACCACCACACAACACAACACACACCACCACCCAACACCACCACCACCCACCACCACCACCACCACCAACACAACAACACCCACCACCACCACCACACCACCACCAACACACAACACCACCACCACCACACACCCACCACCACACACCCACCACCACCACCACCACCACCACCAACAACAAAACAACAAACAACAACCAACAACAACAAGTTAGTAACAATAATACAACTACTTCAACCTTTTCCAGCACTATCACCTCAATGCATCATCTCGATCACCTCCCCCCCCAGACCCATCCTTCTCCTATTGTTTCTTTATTTACTCCTCTTCCTCTCTTCCTCTCTTCCTCTCTTCGTCCTCCTTCTTCTTACTTCTACTTTTTCCCTGATCTCGTGTCTTTTCTTATCCTCCCGTTCTCCTTTTCTTCCTTCTTAACCTTCCTCTTTTTCTCCGTCCTATTCTTTTCTATCCTTTCCTCTTCTTCTACCCTTCTATCCATCCTGTTTCTTCACTTACCACATCCTTTTCTCCCTCTTTATCTTCTTATCTTTATTTATTTCCAACTGAATCCTACACTACCATCACATTTTCTCTACTTCATTTACTTCCTCTACACTCAATCCTAACATATCCTTCACATACTTCAAGACTTTGGTTGAGATTTAAGCCGTAGGACTCTTATTATATTTTCCAGTAAAGGTGTTTCCTCCTCCTCCTCCTCCTCCTCCTCCTCCTATTCCTCCTCATCCTTCCCTTCCTTCCATCACCTAATCAGTAAGTGTGTGTCCCGTAGGATGTGCTTCCCCTCTGAGGGCGGGAAGGGATTGAGGGGAGAAGTGAAAGATGGAAAGGAGAGATGTAACCGAGGGAAAAATGAGGTTACATCGAGGGAAGGGGAGAAGTAAGCAGGGAACACTTGCTGTAATTGTTATTTAAATTATAGAAAGAAAAATAAAGGGAGAAGGAAGATGAAGTTTACTATATATTATTTTGTCTTTTCTACGTGCATTCTTACACCATGTTTCTGCCAGACTTTCCTGTACCCTTCTACCCTCCCTTAGTTTCCTTTTTTCCCTCCCTTCTTCACCCTCCCTTGCCCTATCTTCCTTGCCCTACCTTCCTTACCCTACGTATGTACTATACCTTACCTCTCTTCCATACCTCCCTTATTCCCTCCTTTCCTCCCTCTCTTCCTTGCCCGCCCCTCCTTTCCTTACCTTCCTTACTTCCTTATCCACTCTTTCTTACCCTTCCATCCTTACCCCTTCCTTTCCTCCCATTCTTGCCCACCCTTCCTTACTTTTCTTACCCTCTCTTCCTTACCCTACCTTTCTTACCCTTCCTTCCTTACCTCCCTCCTTGTCTCTTCCTTTCCTCCTTTTCTCCCTCCCTCCCTTTCTTACCCTCCCTTATTTACCCTTCCTTGTCCCTTCCTTCCTTATTCCCTTTCATTCCTCCCTACTTGCCCTCTCTTCCTTCCTTGCTCACCCGTCCTTACCTCCCTTCCTTTCCTCCCTCCTTCCCCCCCTTACCCCTCCCTTCCTTCCCTCCCCTCTGGAGAATGGATGGCGTTGCCTTGTTTCACTCCAGGTGTGTTTCGATAATTGGTTACACCGGTAATAGAGAGCTCCGTGTGTCCTCTTCCATCCCGCCTACTATACGAGCAGGATAACTTTCTGTACAAGGAGGAGGAGGAAGAAGAATAGGAGGAGGAGGAGGAGGAGGAGGAGGAGGAGGAGGGAGGAGGAGGAGGTATGCAAAGGTTGATGACTGGGGAATAAGAAAGGGTTAATACGAAGATGATAGATAAAGAGAGAGAGAGAGAGAGAGAGCGCGAGAGAGAGAGAGAGAGATGAGGTATGTGATGGGAAAGGTTTGAGAGAGGCTATAAGGTGAGTTAGCAGAGGTAGTGGTGGTGGTGGTGGTGGCGGCAGTGGTGGTGGTGGTGGTGGTGATGGTGGTGGTGGCAGTGGTGGTGGTGGTGGTGGTGGTGGCGGCAGTGGTGGTGGTGGTGGTGGTGATGGTGATGGTGGTGGTGGTGGTGGTGGTGGTGGCAGTGGTGGTGGTGGTGGTGGTGGTGGCGGCAGTGGTGGTGGTGGTGGTGGTGGTTGTTCCTCATCTCACCTGTCTGAAGTAACCTGGGATCTAATTAAGGCCTAGATGGGCCGCTAATGCCTTGCCCTGTTGGCTGTTTATATGTGAGATGGATTGGCACAGTTTATGTCTTTGCCAGCTCAGTTCAATATTTAGTGTTATTTTTACTAGTTTATTGACTTTTTTGTTACCGTTATCCCTTTGTGTGTTAGTTTATGTATGTTTTGGTCTCTCTCTCTCTCTCTCTCTCTCTCTCTCTCTCTCTCTCTCTCTCTCTCTACCCGCCACGGTGGCGCGGCTGGTAGAGTCACGGACTCGCGTGCAGAGTCCCTGCATTCGGTCAGCGGTTCGAGCCCACCAAGTTCGTCCTGGCGTGGTGGCGCTTTGTATAGTCAATAACCTTGTAGTTGGTACTTGCAAAATGTCTAGATAGGATCAAATTATCTTATCTTATCTCTCTCTCTCTCTCTCTCTCTTTCTGTCTTTCTCTCTCTCTAACTCTCTCTCTCTCTCTCTCTCTCTCTCTCTCTCTCTCTCTCTCTCTCTCTCTCCTCTCTCTCTCTCTCTCTCTCTCTCTCTCTCTCTCTCTCTCTCTCTCATCTCTCTCTCTCTCTCTCTCTCTCTCTCTCTAACTCTCTCTCTCTCTAACTCTCTCTCTCTCTCTCTAACTCTCTCTCTCTCTCTCCTCTCTCTCTCTCTCTCTCTCTCTCTAACTCTCTCTGTTTCTGTTTTTTGCAATTTGACAGACCATCTAACCATCATTAACCATCATCATTACCATCATCATCATCATTAACCATCATCATTACCATCTAAATTTTTAATATTATCACTATTAATTATCATATTGATATTATTTTCATTATTATCATCACCATTATTATCAGTGTTATCATTATTGTCTTTGATATATTTTCATCCTCCAAATATTCTCTCAATCTCCTAAACCCTTCTCGAAACATCATTTTTTGTATCCTTCCTTCCCTTTCTTCCTCCCTTTTATTCTCCATCCTTCCCTCCATTCATCCATCCTTCTTTTCTCATAATGCCGACACAACTAATCATTTCTTCTCCTCTTCTATTCTCCTAATCCTCCCCACCACCACCACCACCACCACCACCACCACCACCACCACCTTCTCCCCTGACATCGGTATTGACACTAATGCCTAAACTTTTATGAGGGAGCCCAGGGTCTTGTATTGTTCTGATGAGGGGCCATGTATAATTCAATACAAAAATACAATACATACATCCAGACGGAGAGAAAGGGAAGAAAAAAACACAACAAGAGGATGGGGAGAGGGAGGGGAAGGGGGTGAGGGGAGGGGGTGAGGGGGGGAAGGGGGATAAAGGGAGTTGAGGGGAAGTCTGTGTCTGTATTTTTTCCCTTTTTTTCCCGCTCCAATTTTTTTTAAAAACCCCTTTTTCGGCCAAAAAGGCCAATGGTTGTTTGCCGGGGCAAAAGGGAAAAAAAATTTTTTTTTTCCAAAATGTTTTTTAGGGTTGGTTTAGAAGAGGAGAAATATTTTTCCAAAAATTGAAGGGTGTGTGTTTGTGTGTTGGGTTTGGTTTTTTGGGGTGTTGTGTGTGTGTTTGTTTTGTGTTTTTGGTTTGTTGTGTGTGTGGTTGGGGGTTTTTTGTGTGGTGTTGTGTGTGTTGTTTTTTTTTGTTGTGTGTGGTGTGTGTGTATGTGTGGTAATTGTGTGTGTTGGGTTGTTGTTTGTGTGTGGTGTGTTGTGGTGTGGTGTGGTGTGTTTTTTGGTGGTTTGTGTGTGGGTCAAACTAGTGGTGGTGTGTGTGTGGGTGTGTTGTGTGTGTTGTTTTTGTTTTTTTTTTTTTTTTTGTGTGTGTGTGTGTGTGTGTGGGGTGTGTGGTGTAGTGTAAGGTCAAATTGTGTGTGTGGTGTGTGTGTGGTGTGTGTGTGTTGTTGTTTGTGTGGGGGTGTGTGTGTGGTGTTTTTTGTGTGTGTGTGTGGGTTGTGGTTTGTTGTGTGGTTGTTGTTGTGGGGTTTTTGTGTGTGTGTGGGGTGTGTTGGTGTGTTTTGGTGTGTTGTTGTGTGTTGGGTGTGTGTTGTGAGGTCAACAGTGTGTATGATGATGTAGAGATAAAGACAACCGTAATAAGATGGAGGGCTGTATAGTAAAAGTGACTTCTACTTTATCAGCATCTCTCCCTCTGCTTCACCTTACCGTCACCCTGTCCTTTTGGCTACAGCTTCCATAATAATAATAAAAATAATAATAATAAAATAATAATAATAATAAAAATATTTTATTTCGCCCGGGGGCAACGAAAAAAAAGCAACAAAAACAAAACAGGAGTTAACTTAATACTAGAGCAAAAAAAATACATAATTTTTCACTTAGGGACGAAACAAAGTGCATATGTACATGGGGTATACATACTGACTGTGTACCTGACAGGTCCTTATCACTCTGTTTTTTTGTTTTTTAAATTAAAAAAAAAAGAGTTAAATGGTTGAAAAAAATTTTATGTTTATTGACGTATACGTAAAGAGAAAAAATTTTTTTAAGGCTTTGTTTTATTTAAAATGTAACTAAATTTTTCCCTTCTACTTTTTACTACTATATATATTTACCTTCACTACTACTACTACTACACTACTACTCTACTACACACTCTACTATACTACATTTAAAAATACTAACTACTACATTACTTACTACTACTCTCTACTACTACTACTACTCCCTAATACTCTACTATACTACTACTACTACTACTACTATATACTATTTACTAATTATTTCTACTATACTACCTACTTATTTACTACTACACTCTCACTACTACTCGACTACTCAAAACTATCTTCTTGGGGGTTCCCTATTGTCCTCTTAGCCTTCATTGTACTTTTCGCATCGTTTTAAGGATTGAAAAACATCAAATTTAAGACAATGTTTTTCTCCTTTTTTTCTTTTTTAAGGAACTCCAGGAAAGGGAAAGGGTAAACATTATTATTACTACGTAGGGTCGTGGGGACAGAAAGAGAGAGAGAGAGAGAGAGAGAGAGAGAGAAGAGAGAGAGGAGAGAGAAGAGAGAGAGGAGGAAAAAGAAGAGAGAGAGATTATTCTGCTGACTTGCGCCCACAAAGAATTAATTACTGTTAACTCATCACAACCAGTTTAGCAAGTTTTGATTGCTGGGGTGTCCGGTCCCTCCCTCCTTCCTTCCTTCCTTCCTTCCTTCCTTCCTTCCTTCCTTCCTTCTTTTTCCCCTTTCACCATTTTGCTTACCTCACATAATTCCTTACGTCCTTACACCATTGTTGACCCCTCTCCTTTTTCTCTCTCCCTCCCCCCCTTTTTTTTTCCTCTCTCTCTCTCTCTCTCTCTCTCCTCTCTCTCTCTCTCTCTCTCTCTCTCTCTCTTGTGTCTCTTTTTCTCTCTGACTGGCTTATTTCCTTATTTAGTATACCTTAATATCTCTTCCTCTCTCTCTCTCTCTCCTCTTTCTCTCCTCTCTCCTCTCCTCTCCTCTCCTCTTTTTCTCTCTCTC
>JACEEZ010019770.1:95000-97500 GCA_016584305.1 Chionoecetes opilio | reverse complement strand
AGGTGGATGGATTTTTGGGTGGTTAGAAGAGGTGGATGGTTTTTTAGGTGGTTATAAGAGGTGGATGGTTTTTTGGGTGGCTAGAAGAGGTGGATGGATTTTTGGGTGGTTAGAAGAGGTGGATGGGTATTTGGGTGGTTAGAAGAGGTGGATGGGTATTTGGCATACGTATAGTTAGAAGAGGTGGATGGGTTTTTGGGTGGAAGGATAAATTGAATAGGAAGATTAAAATGTGGAAGACAGGAATGAAGTGGGGTTTAAGGTGACGAAAAGTGAGTGATGGTACAAAAAAATGTACATAGTTTTTATAGAGTAGTTTCTAGAGATAGTATATAGTAGATAGTAGTAGTAGTATAGTAGTATAGTAATAGTAGTATAGGAGATAGTAGAGAGTATTTAATAATGTTTTGGCAATAGGTAAGGTTAGGTATATATATATATATAGGGTTCGTGGATTGCTTAGGACAAGTGCGTAGAAGAGTGTGTTTTGAATTCAATCATTTACTAAGTGTGTCTATTTTGATGAAGTCTATTTTTTTGTCTATTTTGGTGCTATTTATTATTGGGCTTTTGTTGTGATAGTGCGAATGGGAGGATAAATAAAAGTAGCGATAACACAACTGGTTTGGTCAAATATATCGAATACCTGTCCGGCGCAGAAATCAAGACGGGTTGCAATAAATAAAAAGGGAACACAGGTTGTGGCGGAGAATAAATAAGTGAGTAAATTTTTGGTGGACAGGTAAGACGTGAGGGAAAAAATGAGGTACTTCTTGGGATGTGAGGGGAAGGCTAGGCATGGGAGGGGAGGAGGAGGGAGGGGGTTAGGGCTTGGGAGGGGAAGGGGGGCTGAGGGCTTGGGAGGGAAGGAGGGGGAGACGTTAGGGCTTGGGGAGGGGAAGGGGGGGTAGGGAGGGGCAGGTAAGCACACACAGGTACTTCTATAATAACACACAGGTGCTCTCCAGGGCGGCACAAGTAACACACTCACTAATGTCACTCATGCAAATGCCGCACATGCCGCCTCACCCTGATCAGAGCCGACCACCCACGCCAACACACGCACACACACACACACACACACACACACACAACACACACAACACACATCGCCTGCGTGGTCAAATGGATAAGAGCGCCAGTCAGCCAATTCTGTAGTCGGGCCTTCGATCCCCGCTCGCTCCAGGGTCTGACACTGACAAATTCGTGCCGGTATTGTCCCTCTTGAGCAAGGGGATGGTGTGTGTGTGTGTTGTGTGTGTGTGTGTGTGTGTGTGTGTGTGTGTGTGTGTGTGTGTGTGTGTGTGTGTGTGTGTATACTATGTGCGAGGTTCCAGCATTACCAAAAAGATCGGTCGCTATGAGGTCCGAGCTCTTTCCGGGAAGGTAAAACTGCTGATCGCGAGTTTAGCTCCCGTCGGACAAGACCGTGGGTGAACACGAACACACACACACACACACACGCACACGCACACGCACACGCACACACACACACACACACACACACACACACACACACACGCACACGCACACACCACACAACACACATACAAGCTGAATTAGATGTAAATTATTGGATCATGTGAGTAAGAGAAGCAAAAGTAAGTAAGTAAGTAAGTAAGAGTAAGGGAAGCAAAGAATAATAGATCGGATTAGATGTGTCAGAGAGCAGTGTACGAAGGGTGATCAGAAAAATAAAGTATATATATATGTGTTTTTAATCATGTTGGCGGGACCAGTTTTCTGCATTTATGAATATTATGACAAAAGACTCGAGACACTTCACCGAGGAATGCTTCATGCACTTATGATATTATTTTTCTTGGCATTCTTTATCTTCTTCCCGGGTGATGCTCTCTTCGCCTCCCTGGTAGTGGTCGCGCCTATTAAAGAGGCCTCGGTACATCAACAAATATATTATAGATAAGAATAGGATACAATAGTGTGTTATGGCAGTGCGGGGATTGCTGCCATAACCACCACCACTAATACAGCAATTTTATGATGTTCTGTCATTAGTATTGGACTTCATATTTTTGCGTTTTATTATGTGTTCTATTATTACGTATTATCATTATTTGTATTATCTTTATTATTATTATTATTTTTATTATTAGTCTTAGTATCGTTATTACTATTATTATCAATATCAATACTGCTGTTACAAACGATAATGTAAATAATGATAATGATGAGAGCTATAATGACAATGATAATAAGAGTGAATATGGTAATTAAAATGATAATGCAAATTCAACAGTAAACCTTTAACCTTCCTTCCTACCGTTTATTTGTTCAGCCAATCAGAACATGACAAGTGTTACAAATACACGTGCAATTGGCTAAGCGGCTTGTAATTGGCTCGTTAGGGTTATAATTGGGCTGACCAAGGTTGTAATTGTCCAGGCAAACCAAACACACGCCATATAGGTTGCTCGTGGCCAGTGGGGTGAGTAACGATGAGTGAGGCGACCAATGGAGGGAGATGAGATTAACAAAT
>JACEEZ010019770.1:80000-82500 GCA_016584305.1 Chionoecetes opilio | reverse complement strand
ATGTACTTAACATAAAAAAAACTGTATATTTTTAGGAACGTCATACACATATAATGGTTCTTTTGATGTTAAGTACATGAAAATATCCTTTATGGAAGTTATAATACCTGTTATAATTGTGTGATAATAGTTGTAGTTCAATAGTAATAGTAATGCAAGCTATTATATATGTTAGATGAGATTACTGACTGATACTTCTTCATACACTATGTAGAAAATCAAACAAATAACTACTGGTATTAACTAGGAAAATACGTAGTACTACCATTGATTTTATTATATGTCGTAACAATGCGAGTGTTGTTCTACCTTATACACCTTTTCCTCTTCTTTCTCTCGGTGAATTAATGAATCGGACGGTTTCTTTCTTCGTCATTTCTTTCTTCATACACTAGCGAAAAAAAAACACCCAAATAACTACTGATATAAACTAGGAAAATATACAGTGTTAATTATTTTGTGTAGTCAAACTGCGAGTCCTGTTCTACCTTATACCACTTTACCTCTTCTTTCTCACGGTGAATTAATTAATCATAGGGAGACAATTCCTCAATAACTACTGATATAAAATAGGAAAATACGCTGAAATACCATTGATTTTATTATATGTCGAAACAATGCGAGTTTTCATCTACCTTCTAACCTTTTTCCTTTTCTTTCTCACGGTGCATTAATTAATCATAGAGAGACAACTGCCAAATAACTACTGCTATGAAATACGAAACTACATAGAAACTACATACACACTACCATTTATTTTATTTTATGTAACAATGCGAGTTTTCATCTACTTTCTGCCCCTTTTCCTTTTCCTTCTCACGGTGCATTAATTAATCATAGAGAGACAACTGCCAAATAACTACTGCTATGAAATACGACACTACATAGAAACTACATACACATTACCTTTGATTTTATTTGATGTAACAATGCTAGTTTTCATCTACCTTCTACCCCTTTTCCTTTACTTTCTCACGGTGCATTAATTAATCATAGAGAGACAACTGCCCAAAATAACTACTGCTATGAAATACGAAACTACATAGAAACTACATACACTCTACCATTTATTTTATTTTATGTAACAATGCGAGTTTTCATCTACTTTCTGCCCCTTTTCCTTTACTTTCTCACGGTGCATTAATTAATCATAGAGAGACAACTGCCAAATAACTACTGCTATGAAATACGAAACTACATAGAAACTACATACACTCTACCATTTATTTTATTTTATGTAACTGCGAGTTTTCATCTACCTTCTGCCCCTTTTCCTTTACTTTCTCACGGTGCATTAATTAATCATAGAGAGACAACTGCCAAATAACTACTGCTATGAAATACGAAACTACATAGAAACTACATACACTCTACCATTTATTTTATTTTATGTAACTGCGAGTTTTCATCTACCTTCTGCCCCTTTTCCTTTTCTTTCTCACGGTGAATAAATTAATCATAAGAGACAATTGCCAAATAATTACTGCTATGAAATACGAAACTACACAGTATTACCTTTGATTTTATTTGATGTAACAATGCGAGTTTTCATCTACCTTCTACCCCTTTTCCTTTTCTTTCTCACGGTGAATTAATTAATCATAGAGAGACAATTGCCCTGTAGCATGCCGTGATCAGTGTCTTGGCGTCATGATGGAGGGCGGTCAGGCGCCTCGCAATCCACCTACAGTATTCATCTTGCCTCCACGCCCGTCACAGCGCTATCTCCCGCCGCTATCTAACAGGAATCGTGCCTCACTGTGGTTATACCGGGTTTTTTTTGTCTATGTTCTTGTTTTACGTTATTATATGCTTTTTTCCATCTTGTTTTTGTTTTTTTGTTTTTGTATTCCTGTCATATGATTCTTATGATATTTACCTATTTTTTACTTTTCTTTGGTATTAGATTTACCGTGGGTTTTTTCTCTATGTTCTTGTTTTGCTTCATTAGTCGCTTTCTTTTCCACCTTCTTGCTTTCTTGTCATTGGTTTCCTCTTCTATTGACTACTTTCTTTTTTTTTTTTTTTTGGTTCTACTTTCTATTTTTGAGGTTATACCGTATTTTTTTTTATCGCTTTTCTTGTTTCGCCTCATTATTCGCTTTCTTTTTCATCTTGTGTCTTTCTCGTGATTGGTTTTCCTATGTTATTTTTACTTTCTTTGTGTTCTACCGTATTTTTTCTCCTTATTTCATCTCATTATTCGCTTTTTTACCCTCATGTTGCTTTCTTGTCATTGATTTTCCTCTTTTATTGACGCCTTTCTTTTTCTTTATTTTTGGTTCTACTTTTTTTTTTGAGGTTATACCGTATTTTCTTATCGCTATTCTTGTTTCGCCTCATTCTTCGCTTTCTTTTTCATCTTGTGTCTTTCTCGTGATTGGTTTTCTTATATTACTTTACTTTCTTTTTTGTGGTTCTACCGTATTTTTTTCTCTTCATTATTTTGCCTCACTATTCGCTTTCTTTTTCATTCTTGTTGCTTTCACGTCAATTCGTC
>JACEEZ010019770.1:70000-72500 GCA_016584305.1 Chionoecetes opilio | reverse complement strand
CCGAGGGTGGAGAGGATTTAGGATTTAATTACATAATTATAAGACCATTTCCAGGTAAGGTAATGAGATTATCGCAATTTAAGGGGAAGATCCTCACCGTATGTCTGTCTGTATGTCTGTCTGCTAGTCCATGTGTGTGTGTGTGTGTGTGTGTGTGTGTGTGTGTGTGTGTGTGTGTGTGTGTGTGTGTGTGATCACTATTTACGGAATCATTATGTAATCTGGTGTTAGAAAAGATGAATACAAAGATTTTTTTTCTTATGTTATTACATACTTGTTTGTTTTTGTTAGAGGCTTTTTTTCTGTTCAGATATATAGTAAAACCAGGGAACGATAGATTAGAGAGAGAGAGAGAGAGAGAGAGAGAGAGAGAGAGAGAGAGAGAGAGAGAGAGAGAGAGAGAGAGAGAGAGAGAGAGAGAGAGAGAGAGAGAGAGAGAGAGAGAGAGAGAGAGAGAGAGAAAAAAAACTTTTGTGAAACCAGGTTATCAAGTGACATTGAACATTTGTATAAGATCGAAGGGTTTAATTTATATACAAAAAACAGGAACCGTCAAGGAGGTGTTGCCATATATATTAATAACAAAATATCATGTAATATTTTAGAAAATATCATTGTTAATAATGACTGTTTTGAATCCTTATTTGTTGAATGTCAACACGCAACTTCTTTTATTGTAGGACTAATTTATCGTAGGCCTAACTCTGACTTATATTTGTTTAATGATTTATTGGAGGAAATACTTGAGAACATTAAATTAACAAAAAAAACATGTTACCTATTAGGAGATATCAATATTAACTTACTTCATTCGGAAAGTAATAGACAAATACAGGATTACACGGCTATTCTTCATGGTCATGGATTTTACTCGTGTATTAACTTGCCAACCAAGTGGGGACTCAGGGTGCCTCACTCATTGATCACATCTGGTCAATATTTCAATATAATTACTAAGTCTGGAATACTAGCTACTGATATAACTGACCATTTTGCACCTTTTATTATATGTACGGAAAAATTTAAAGACGATATGAAGAAAACCATTACTTACAGAAGCTACAAGGATGTTGATGCTGAAGATTGTGTAAAACAATAGAGGGATTATTAAGGAAGTCAGTTTACTAATGAGGCTAATGAGATTTTACACAATTGATTAATATAATAACACTAGCAACAGATAAACATATTCCATGGAAGACCTAACAATAACCAGAAAACGACAAATGAAGCCCTGATTACACATGAATTAGAATTGCTTATTAAAGACAGATACAAACTTTACAAGAAAATTTTACAAGAAGGCACTCACCTATGGTAATGAATATAGGAATTTAAGGAATACGGTTAATGCTAGATTAGACTTGCCAAGAAGACATACTACAAATTAAAACTTAGTACAGCCTTTGGTAATAGTAAAATGATGTGTAATACAATTAATGAACTTTTAATTTCTAAGCAGACTAAGAAAACGGACATTGATAAGCTATTGGTAAACGGTGTGACTATATCACAGCCAAATGCAGTGTGTGATGAAATTAATAAATATTTTACTAACATTGGTCAACATTTGGATACAGCTCTACCTGTTCCAGAGTATCCCCATCACAGTATTTGAGGGTAACTTTCCCTGTATAAATTCTGACCCCAACAACTCCAGAGAAGTGATAAAATCATCAAAGAACTGAAAGAGTCCTAGTCCCGTTACGACAATATTCATGCCAAGGTAATCAAACTTATTTCCCCTGCAATATCTACCATTCTATGTAGCTGATCAATGAGTCGTTTTCAGAGCGGCATATTCCCAAGCAACCTAAAAACTGCTAAAATCATCCCTATTCATAAAGGTGGAGATAAACTACAGCCACATAACTACCGCCCAATATCACTATTATCTACTTTAAGTAAAATAATAGAAAGAGTGATGTATGAGAGACTTATACAATTCGTAGACACTAATAACATATTATCAAACAACCAGTTTGGCTTCCGCAAAAATGTCTCACCACAAACAGCGATTGTTAAACTCATGAACGATATTTTGATTGAAAATGAAAAAGGTAAATTCACAATGGCAGTATTCCTTGATTTAACAAAAGCCTTCGATACAATAAACCATTCTATATTACTTTAAAAACTTGAATTCTATGGTATAAGAAACAGGACACTGAATTGGTTTCGAAGTTATCTATCAGGGAGAAAACAGTTTACTGAAATTAACGGTGTAAAATCATCCAATGAACAGGTATCAATGGGAGTTCCTCAGGGCTCCACGCCTCGGACCCTCTTTTGTTTCTGTTATTTATATTAATGACATCACCATTTCTTCATCCACTATTGAATTTTTATACTGTTCGCTGATGACACAACTCTCTTTACCATTCTGAGCCTGATCTACACACCCTTGAGAATCTGGTTAATCAAGAACTAAATAATGTAGCTAATTGGTTATTAGCTAACAGACTTTCAATTAATATTAACAAAACCCACTTCATTATAT
>JACEEZ010019770.1:45000-65000 GCA_016584305.1 Chionoecetes opilio | reverse complement strand
AATCAGCAAACGTTACAAGGCCCCGCAAATGGCCGGTCCTCACCTGCTTGAGGGAGGAGGAGGAGGAGGAAGAGGAGGAGGAATAGAAAGAGAGGTAAGGGCTGGGATATGGGTATGGAGAAAGATATAGGGAGGATCTTTTAACCTCCTCCAATGCCATCCCCCGCCTCTCTTACGCTCCTTCCTCCCCCCCTCCTCCTCCTCCTCCTCCCCCCGCGTACCATTCGGCCACATTATATATCGCACGTACATCGTTTTCCAGGCTATAATTAGGCTTCATCTGTGTTCCTAATGACGCGACGGGCCTTGCGGGTGTGGTGGGAGTGGTCAAGAGGGCGGAAGGGGCACGGGAGGGACTTATAGGGTTGGGGGGGAAGAGAGGCAAAAATATGAACGGTACTTTCCCCTGTGGTGGTATATTGAACGAGGCTTCGAGATGCTGTTGCGAAGTCCCTCTGGTGACGGTTCAAAGCTTCACTGAGTCCTCTTTCCACCTCTACGGCCTTGAACCTTCCCTCTTCCCTTCCCCTTGAGGCCCCTTCACCCCTCCCTTCCCCCTGAGGCCTGAAGGGGAAAGGGAAGGGGTCGTCAGCGAGGAGAAAGAAGGGACTCACGGGACCCGGTATGGTTTTAATAACGGGTTTCCTATAATTACATGTAATATAATTAGGCTGAGGAGCACAATAATACTTCCCTTGACGACCAGTACTACAGAGAGAGAGAGAGAGAGAGAGAGAGAGAGAGAGAGAGAGAGAGAGAGAGAGAGAGAGAGAGAGAGAGAGAGAGAGAGAGAGAGTGTGTGTATGCACTTTTTATCAGCGTTTTATATATAGTTTTTTCTTCCTTTCCTTTTTGTCTTTTCCTTGTGTCCTCTTCACCTGGATGTCCTCGCGAGACCGGGCAGTGCGAGTTGCCATCGTGCGAGACATTAATTCATATTGTGCTTGTCCTGCCCTCCAACCCTACCGAGACAATTTTTTCCTCCCTCTCCCAGCTGTTCTGTCTTCTTCCCCTACTTGTTTTCTCCTCCTCCTCTCCTCCTCCTCCTCCTCCTCCTCCTCCTCCTCCTCCTTTCTTCTTCGTCATCTTTTTCTTTCTCCTTGAGTTATTCTCATTTCTCTCCCTCGCACTTGTTCTTTTCCCTTGCCTCTCATCCTCCTGTTCTTTTCACTCACTCTCACTCTCCCTTCCTCTCTCTCTCTCTCCCTTGCTCTCTCTCTCTCTCTCTCTCTCTCTCTCTCTCTCTCTCTCTCTCTCTCTCTCTCTCTCTCTCTCTCTCTCTCTCTCTCTCTCTCTGTTTCCTCTTGCTTTCTCTGTCTCTCTCTCCCTCTCTCTTCTCTTTCTAACTTCCTCTCTCCTTCTCCCTCTTTCTTTTACCCTGCTATTTTCAATCAGTCTCATCCATCACCCTTGCCAATTTTCCTTCTCCCATACATTCATATCTCTCTCTCTCTCTCTCTCTCTCTCTCTCTCTCTCTCTCTCTCTCTCTCTCTCTCTCTCTCCTCTCTCTCTCTCTCTCTCTCTCTCTCTCTCTCTCTCTCTCTCTCTCTCTCTCTCTCTCTCTCTCTCTCTCTCTCTCTCTCTCTCTCTCTATCTCTCTCTCTCTCTGTATGTGTGTGCATGGTCCTGTTGATATTATTTGCGTTACAGTTGAGTCGTGTTCGGGTCGTGGCGATATCGCGTTCGGGTCGGGACAGTGTCGTGGGCAGGTTATTGGGCGTCTAATGATCACTGTAGCCCACTGAATAGATCGTTCCTGTATGAGGTATAGATGCAATACACAACGCCTGATCATACGCTACAGTCGCCTTAATATGTCATTGCTCTGATCATTTACATAGGAAATTAATGTTTAGGTGGAATTGTGGGAAGGAGAGAGGGTTGAATAGATGTAGTGGTTTTGTGGTGATTCTTGTAGAGGAGAAAGACACTTACAGTAGAAGGAGAGATAACGTAGAAGGAGATATAGAAGGAGGATAATGAGAACGATGACGAGGAGAAAAATAAAAGAAGGAAAGAAAAGAGGAAGATAGGAAAGTGAAGAAGAGAAAGTGTGGAAGAGGAAGGAGATGTTAGGCGAAGTGAAGGGGAAGGAGAAACAAGAGAAGGGGTGAAGTAAGGATGAGAGGATTTAGAGCAGAACTAGAGGAGGAGGGAGAGGGAAGATGAAAATAGGTATGGAAGGTGAATAGGAAGATATGGAGAGGCAAACAAAGAAGCAGAAGGAAAATTACAGACCAGCAACAACAACAACAACAACAACAACAACAACAACAACAACAACAACAACAACAACAACAACAATAACAACAACCACATCAAAGCTATATTTCCTTGATACATTTGGAGTTTCATTGTGATAACGCCTAATATAAGAGTAACGAGTTTGAGTCTAAATACTAATATAATCTGTCTTATATATATATGTTGTAAATATCCCTCTGTAAATTATATTAGAGGGTAGAGTATTTGTGACCCGATTCAAGAGGAAGTGTCTGGATTAGCTTGATGAAATTTTTGTACGAACTACCTTGAAATGAATGCATCTATCTTGTTATATTGTGATTAATCGTTTGGAAAGTAATCTTCTGCACTGATACCATGAAAACCCTTGAATACTTTGAATACTTTTAGTAGTCTCGAAGGGGGAACACAAAGGAAGGCAAAGGAAGAACAAACAGTAACATACCTGATGCTCTAGGCTGTTTGTAAATAGGAAGAAGACTAAGGAAGAATAATTTCAGTAAAAGACATCTTGGTCCTTACGAGACTTTTTGTGATAAACTATACTATCTAATCAAAAATAGTAGACCATAGGATATAAACAGATAGAAAAGAAGAAGGCTCCTCCCACCCTTCAATCCCTTAAACCTATAATGGCAGGAAGGGAAGAAGAAGATAATGAGATAGGAGGAGGAGGATGGTCTGAGCCCGTAGGTAATTTGAAGCGATCTTTATGTTTTCGAAATGTTGAGAGTTGAACCAAACACAAATAAAATATACAAAGAGACCGAGGACAAGTTTTCGAGACCCTTTACCATCTGGCTTACCTGTTGCATAGTATTGAAGGCAAGAAGGGGGATCAGATATAACAACATTAGCTCAAAGTACAGGTTCGAACCCCCTAAAAGGCAGTAGGTAGGGTCTTCAATGTCACTCAAGTTACCATACAGCCAGAGATAGGAAGAGGAGGAGATGCCAGACTGATTATTATTTTATTTAAACAGTTATCAATCACACAGATGGCATAAAATGTAGATAAGTTAAGGTAGTAAATATACACACAAATTACCAGTTGCCATACACCCAGGAAGAGGAGGAAGAGGAAGAAGAGGATGGGATGCCAGAGTGATTATGCTTTGGTGCTATCGTGTTCCTTTGGTTGTTAAAGTCGTGGCCAGGAAAGGAATATGTGTTTATGAGTCATAAGGCTTAAATTTATTCAGATGGACCGTATCGTGAGGCGGTTTTATAAGGGAATCAAAATGCAAATTAAGGGTGTGATATTTATGAATCGAAGTCTTGTACACGTGATTTTACTTTCTCTCTCTCTCTCTCTCTCTCTCTCTCTCTCTCTCTCTCTCTCTCTCTCTCTCTCTCTCTCTCTCTCTCTCTCTCTCTCTCTCTCTCTCTCTCTCTCTCTCTCTCTCTCTCTCTCTCTCTCATCTGATCTCCTGTCGTCTTTTTCTCTCTACATCTCAATCTGATAGACCATAGTCGTTCTATTATTACGTACATCTTACATCACACACACACACACACACACACACACACACACACACACACACACACACACACACACACACACACACACACCCCCCACACACACAACACACACACACAAAAAAAAAAAATAAACCTCGGTCTCATAAGCAAAATATGTAACAAAGAACAACAACAATATACCACATCAAGCTTAATAATTATTCTATATTGACCTCACCCTTCCACCACCACCATCACCACCACTCATCACCATCACCACTCACCATTACCACTACCACCACGACTCACCACCACCACCACAGCCCCCCCCCACACCACTCACCACCACCACCACCACCACCACAGCCCCCCACCACCACTCACCACCACCACCACCACCACCCACCACCACTCACCACCACCACGACCACGACCACGACCACTCACCACCACCACCACCCTTCCCCCTACATTACCCTATCCCCTTTTCACAGCCAGCCAAGACCTCGTCCCAGTGCACATCTCTACCCTGGCGCTGTCAATTTCTTGCAGAGGGACCTTTCATTTACACGGGTGAGGCGAGACCCAGACCAGAGGGACAGAGAGGGGCTGGGGCTCGCTCGGTCACGCTGAATGATTAAGACAAGGGAACGCGCCGCCGCCACCTCAACGCAGACGGAGCACGGTAAAACCTAGAACAGTTACCCCGGCGCTCACTTTTATGAGGCGAATCCCAAAGCATCGGTGACATGTTCAGGCGAGCAGACATAACGGGCCTGGGTTATTGATAAGCCTCCCTGTTTATACCCGACGCGGCCAACACACAACACTCCTCCTCCTCCTAGTCTCTCCTCTCCTCCTCCTCCTAGCTTCCCCTCCTCCTCCTCTTCCTCTTCCTCCAAGCCTCTCCTCTTCGTCCTCCTCCTCCTCCAAGCCTCTCCTCCTCCTCTTCTCTTCTGCCCCCTCTCCACTTTCTCCATTTCTTCTCTCTCTCTCTCTCTCTCTCTCTCTCTCTTCTCTCTCTCTCTCTCTCTCTCTCTCTCTCTCTCTCTCTCTCTCTCTCTCTCTCTCTCTCTCTCTCTCTCTCTCTCTCTCTCTCTCTCTCTCTCTCTCTCTCTCTCTCTCTCTCTCTCTCTCTCTCCTCCTCTTCATCTGTTATTGTGTTTACCCCTTTATTTTTCGTAATATTTTGATCTTGTTATTGTTGACTTTTCTTCTCGTTTCTTGTTTTGTTTTTGTTTTGTTTTTGTGTCCTGTTTTAGGGCTGTTTTTTTTCTTAGTTTTGTTTCTTGTGGGAAAGGTTTTTGACATTGGTTGAAGTGTCAAGTATTTATGGATTGTGTTGTGTTTGTGTTTCGCAGCTAATTTGTTATTTTGAGTTTCCATGTATGTCTGGTTTTATTTTTCCTCTTTTATAGTTATGGATATATTTGTATTGCTTTGGAAGGAATGTTTGGTGGCGTATTGTTAGATTGGTGGTGGTGGTAGTAGTGGTGGTAGTAGTGGTGGTGGTGGTGGTAGTGGTGGTGGTGGTGGTGGTGGTGATGATAGTTGTGGTGGTGGTGGTGATGATGGTTGTGGTGGTGGTAGTGACGGTGGTTGTGGGGGTGTGTGGTAGTGGTGGTAGTGGTGGTGGTTGTGGTGATGAGGTGTATACTCGTAAATATTTAGGTCTAATCTATATTCGTAAATGTCAGTAGTAGACATAAATATAATAGATAATTAATTATATTACTCTAGTTAATGTGTTTTTTGCATATACATAACTCTAGGTACAACTGTGGTGATACTCAGACTTTTGGAATGTTCGTCTATTGAAGAAAGGACGTGAGATGAAAAAGTTATATAACACAGTACCGCAAAAAATGGACACCACACACCTCACACACTCAAATCGTTGCCTTTAACACGCTAGTTACATAATTAAACGATGAATAAAAGGAAACATGCAAAGCAAAGAAAGAAAAATCGTTGCCTTTTACACGCTAGCTTCATAATTAAACGTGAATAAAAGGAAACTGTTAAAGCAAAGAAAGAAAAATCGTTGCCTTTAACACGCTAGCTACATAATTAAACGATGAATAAAAGGAAACATGCAAAGCAAAGAAAGAAAAATCGTTGCCTTTTACACGCTAGCTTCATAATTAAACGATGAATAAAAGGAAACTGTTAAAGCAAAGAAAGAAAAATCGTTGCCTTTTACACGCTAGCTTCATAGTTAAACGAGAAATAAAAGGAAACTGTTAAAGCAAAGTAAGAAAAATTGTTGCCTTCTACACGCTAGTTACCAAATTAAACAGGTAAAGCAAAGAAGAAAAAAAAGACAACTAACAAAATTGACATCTGTGAAGAATAACAGAGCGCGCGTGATCTTTCCAGGTGATAATTGCACGGCCTGTTATCTCTAAACTCTTATCTCTCTCTCCGTCGCAGCAATTTCACGCCGTAACGTCAACTTCGGTATCTTGAACAACCTCCGGACGCAGTATTTATCAGGCGCCGCGTAGACAAATATATGCCTCGGCGCGGGTTTGTTTACCTCGACTTGTAATTTTGGGGGAATCGTGCAAAATGTGTGCGTCAGAATCATTTCTTATGCATGACATACACGAGTTAGTTTAAATATTGCCACACAAGTATTTGCTCTCTGGTAAGGGTGTGTGTGTGTGTGTGTGTGTGTGTGTGTGTGTGTGTGTGTGTGTGTGTGTGTGTGTGTGTGTGTGTGTGTTGGTGTTACAGTATAAAGTTCAATATTTCAAGGCTCAAATTCATGCGTTCATGCAAGTTCTCTTTTACTCACCACGTGTGGTTGGCCAGGCGCGTGATTCATGCAAACACACAGCAGGGTAAGAATGCTGTGTTTGGGTATATATGTATCGCTACATACTCTTATGCTGCTTGTTGTTATGAATTAATTTCTACCTTAGTGTTGTGTTACACCAATACAAGTGTATGTGTGTGTGTGTGTGTGTGTGTGTGTGTGTGTGTGTGTGTGTGTATGTGTGTGTGTGTATGTGTGTGTGTGTGTGTCTATGTGTGTGTGTGTGTGTGTGTGTGTGTGTGTGTGTGTGTGTGTGTGTGTGTGTGTGTGTGTGTGTGTGTGTGCTTTCGCGTGTATAATTCACCCACCCACCCACCCACCCACTGATGGCCTGATCATGCGCTAGACACGCGACCTCCTGCTGTTACCCTATCAGAAGGAGCTTAGAGCTCTTAGCGACCAATCTTTGGGTAAAGCTGGGACCTCACACTCCACACACACACCCTATCATCTTGTTCAAGGGGGACAGTACCTGCTCGAGTTTCCTGGGAATTATTTTAGAGTTGTGAGCGGAACTCGAACCTGCGCGCATCAGGTAACACGCTTGGAACTTTACCACTCCACCACACAGCCATTGTGTGTGTTTGTTTTTTGTTTCTTTCAATAGTTAGGAGGCCCATGATTCCCACTTTACCGGTCTCTTCTCTCTCTCTCTCTCTCTCTCTCTCTCTCTCTCTCTCTCTCTCTCTCTCTCTCTCTCTCTCTCTCTCTCTCTCTCTCTCTCTCTCTCTCTCTCTCTCTCTCTCTCTCTCTCTCTCTCTCTCTCCATTATTGCGTTAATAGTCTTGAAGGGGAGGTAGATCATCCCCCTTCTCATCCTCGTCCTCTTCCTTATCCTCCTCGTCCCTCGCCTTCTCACTAGAGCCTCGTGGTCCTCCTTGCCGAGAGGAGGAGGAGAAGGAGGAGGAGGAGGAGGAGGAGGAGGAGGAGGAGGAGGAGGAGGAGGAGGAGGAGGAGGAGGAGGATAAAAGTACGAAAACAAAACTGTTGTTTCCATCCTTCTGTGTAGGAGCACGAAGGATGGAGTGAGAGAGAAAGAGAAAGAAGAGAAAGAAAACAAAAAGGATAAAAGAAACACACATTCAAAGGGTAGAGTTCATTACAGGAGAAGGCGGTGAGTATTCCCTTCTAATTACAATTGTTAATTAATGAAGCATTTTACAATCTCTCTCTTACTTTAATTATAACTTTTGGTAGGGCCGCACCCCCAAGGATTTCTAATTACTTGGCTGTTTTTCTGCAGAAACACCACGGATAATTTGCACCGCCGTGGCTCTGCTCGGCCGCCGATAGCCCAAGACGGGAACACCGGCCCTTTTTTCCTTTATTGTTCTACAAATCAAATCTTTTTTTCAATGCTGTACGGATCAGACCTTTTTTTCTTCAATGCTGTACGGATCAGACCTTTTTTTCAATGCTGTACGGATCAGACCTTTTTTTCTTCAATGCTGTACGGATCAGACCTTTTTTTCAATGCTGTACGGATCAGACCTTTTTTTCAATGCTGTACGGATCAGACCTTTTTTTCAATGCTGTACGGATCAGACCTTTTTTTCTTCAATGCTGTACGGATCAGACCTTTTTTTCAATGCTGTACGGATCAGACCTTTTTTTCAATGCTGTATGGATCAGACTTTTTTTCAATGCTGTATGGATCAGACCTTTTTTTCTTCAATGCTGTACGGATCAGACCTTTTTTCAATGCTGTATGGATCAACCTTTTTTTCAATGCTGTACGGATCAACACTTTTTTTCAATGCTGTACGAACCAACACTTTTTTCAATATTGTACGAATCAACACTTTTTTCAATGCTGTACGAATCAACACTTTTTTCAATATTGTACGAATCAACACTTTTTTCAATATTGTACGAATCAACACTTTTTTTCAATATTGTACGAATCAACACTTTTTTCAATATTGTACGAATCAACACTTTTTTCAATATTGTTCGAATCAACACTTTTTTCAATATTGTACGAATCAACACTTTTTTTCAATGTTGTACGGATCAACCCTTTCTTTTGCGATTCGATCTTATATCCTGTGTATTGATATTTGCCCTTTTTTGTTAGTAAAGGAGGATGTTGTGTTATTTCTGATGATATAGATGAGTAGGCCTACTTCGAATTTGGTTAGGTTTTATTTGCTTGTTTGTTGTTATTCATGTTTTTTTTTAGGAATGATTCTTTTTGATTAATGATTTTTTTTTCCTTTTTAGAGTTTTTGTTTGTCTTTAGTGTTCATTTTTGGTTTTATTGATATTTTCTGTTCATTGCATCCTTTTCTGCAACATCATCCCTGCTTCCCATAGATCCCCTCCCCCTCCTAAAAAAAAAGCTACTGAAATTATGAGTATTAGTATTGCAAGCAAAAGCATATTTACTCTCACTCATGTATGGATTTTTTTTCAACGCCAATGTTTAAAAGAAAAATACATCAAATTTTAACACCAAATATTTAGAGAAAACATAACCTGAAAAATACACACAATACAACACGCGAAGGTATTAAAGCAACATGCCATTTTACATCTCATTTTTGTGAACACGTAGGAAATAATTAGTTTTTTCTCTTATATTTAATTTTTCTGTTGCAAATGATAAAGAAATAAATAATTGTGACTGTACTGTACGTGTGTTTTAATTAATGATATGAAACTCAAGTCTTGACCAAAGGGGAGTGCAGGGCAGGTGTGTTGGCAGATAGGTGAGGTGGGGGGTAGGGGAGGTTAGGGGGAGGGTTGGGGGTTTTGTGGGGGTTGGAGATGCTAGGAGGGGGGAAAGGGGGAAATGGGAGGCCAGGTGAGGAGGGGGTTGGGGATTGGGGGAAGCAGGGGGGAAGGGGAGGCTAGGTGAGGAGGAGGTTGGGTGAGGAGGAGGTTGGGGGTAGGTTTGGGAGGTTGAGGGGGGTTGGGGGGTGAAGGCTAGGTGAGGAGGGGGTTGGGGGGTTGGGGGAGTAGGGGTAGGGGGGTTAGGTAATAATCTCTTTCGTGTTACAGGTGGGATGGCAAGGCAAACACATCTATTTTTTTTCATATATTGACTCATTCATTAATTAAGTGACATATTTACCTGCGTTTATTATTGAAGTACTCCAATGTTTGAAGTGTTTGTTTGGGTATTAGTCAAGTGATTATTTATGGATGTATATTAATTGCTCTGCGTTTAACTCCACTACTTTTATATCTCTTAAGAATATATTTTTTTATATGTTTTTTGCACTCCTAAAAATACGTCATTAACAACAAACAAGCAAATAAAGCATAACCAAATTCTAAATACACATTCGTATCATCAGAAATATCACACGTTCCCTTTACAAATGTTGTTTATGTGTGTGTGTGTGTGTGTGTGTGTGTGTGTGTGTGTGTGTGTGTGTGTGTGTGTGTGTGTGTGTGTGTGTGTGTGTGTGTGTGTGTGTGTGTGTGTGTGTGTGTTTTAAGTTTTACTCTCCCAAAAGTGCTTGGAGCTCATTGTGACCGATCTTTAGGTAATGCTGGGACCTCACACCCCCGTTTTCCTGCTCAAGGGGGACAGTAACAGCCTACATTTGAGGAGGAGGAGGAGGAGGAGTCACCCTGGTTCCTGTGGTCTTTGGTCTGCTTGTGTCTCCATCATGTATGAATAAGAAGACCATAAAGACTCATTAGAAATCGTCCATTTAAGAAGAGTAATTAAAAGTTTTCCTCGACCCTCCCTCCCTCTACCTCCTTCCCTCTCTCTTCCTTCCCTCCCTCTCTCTTCCTTCCCTCCCTCTCTCTTCCTTCCCTCCCTCCTTCCTTCCCTCTCTCCTTCCTTCCCTCCACACACTCTTCCTTCCTTCCCTCTCCCTCTTCCTCCCTCCCTCTCTTCCTTCCCTCCCTCTCTTCCTTCCCTCTCTCTTCCTTCCCTCTCTCTCTTCCTCCCTCCCTCTCTTCCTTCCCTCCCTCTCTTCCTCCCATCTCTCCCTCCTTCATTCCCTCTCTCCTTCCTTCCTTCCTTCCCTCTCTTCCTCCCTCTCTCATTCTTTCCCTCCCTCTCTCTTCCTCCTTCCTCTCTTCCTCCCTCCCTCCTTCCTTCCCTCTCTCCTTCCTCCCTCCCTCCTTCCTCCCTCTCCTCCTTCCTTCCTTTCCCCCCTCTTCCTCCCTCCCTCCTTCCTTCCCTCTCTTCCTCCCTCCTTCCTTCCCTCTCTCCTTCCTTCCCCCTCTCTCTCCTTCTCTCCTTCCGTATTTTCTTCTCCCTCTTTACTGTAATGTCCTTCCCGCCACTCTTTGGTTGCTACTTTTTGCTACTTTTTGATAACAACAATAATAACAACAACAACAAGGGTTATGATGAATTACTCCTATTTATTTATTATCATTATCATTATTTTCATTGTTTTGCTCATGTTGATACTCTTGTTCTTATGTTAAACAAGTGTTAGTCATGTTATTAAGCTCTTGATTTTTGGTTTATATTTTTTTTTTGGTTTCCCTTTTGTTCCTTTTCCATTTTCTTTTGTCTCTTTCTCTATCTATATTTTTCTCCTAGGCTTGGCTTAGGCTTTTTCTCTTGACTTCCTTTTCCAGCACTCATCTTTGTTGTATGAAACTGTCTTCTTCCGTCCTCCTCCTCCTCCTCCTCCTCCTCCTCCTCCTCCTCCTCCTCCTCCTCCTCCTCCTCCTCCTCCTCCTCCTCCTCCTCCTCCTCCTCCTCCTCTTCCTCTTCCTATTCCTCCTTCTGCCTCATAACCATCCACTCATATTATTTTTTTCTCTTACCAACTCCAATACTTTCTCTTCTTCCTCCTCACCTTTCCTATCCCTCCCTTCCCCCTTCCCCCTTCCCCCAACCCTTCCATATCGCCCTGCACATTTCTCCCCCCCCCCTCTCTCCTTCCCTCCCCCTCCCCCCTGCCTCCCCCTTGCCCCTATTACCCAGCCTTTACTATGGATGTATCAGGATTGGATAAACGTATGTAAGAAGAAGGAAGACAGCCAAGTGTGTATATTGCACAATAAATTTTTTTCTATGTTGAGCTGGTTTTACTGCGACACGGGAAAGATCTTAAGCAAGGCGGGGACGGGAGGGGAGGGGGGGTGGGGGAGGGAGGGAAGGGGGGGAGGGAAGGGGGGAGGGGAGGGTGGAGAGAATTATCGTTATGGAGGTGAGAGGTGAGGAAGGGAGGGGAGAGAGGAGAGAGGGAGGGGGAGAGGGGAAGGAAGGAGGGGAGATGCAGAGGTTATGTTATTTTCATGTGTGTGTGTGTGTGTGTGTGTGTGTGGGGTGTGTCTGTCTGTCTGTATGTCTTATTTAACTCTTTTCTTGCATTTTCTGTCTTGTATCTTACTTGTTTTTCTTCTCATCAACCTTTCTGTGGTTGTAACTTATCCTTCTTTATGTAACTTTCCTCTTACGTCCTTACATTTCTTTCTCGTATCTTGTAAATATTTCTTGGCTTCATAATTTTCTGTGTGTGTGTGTGTGTGTGTGTATTTGTCTGTTTGTATCTCTCTCTCTCTCTCTCTCTCTCTCTCTCTCTCTCTCTCTCTCTCTCTCTCTCTCTCTCTCTCTCTCTCTCTCTCTCTCTCTCTCTCTCTCTCTCTCTCTCCCCTCTCTCTCTCTCTCCTTCTCTCTCTCTCTCTCTCTCTCTCTCTCTCTCTCTCTCTCTCTCTCTCTCTCTCTCTCTCTCTCCTCTCTCCCCAGACCATCACTTCGGTCCAATTTCGCTTCTCATTTTCCCTTCATTATTTTTTAATCATGGATTGAGATGTGCCGTCGCCTGTCCTAACTTCACATTAATTGCAAGATTTCATATGTTCTACGGGCCTGTTAAGAGTTCAGAAGAGGCAGAAGGGAGAAGAGGGGAATGAGGAGGAGGTAGGAGCAAGAGAAGAAGGGAGATGAAGAGCAAATAGAGGGGAATGAGGAGGAGGTAGTAGAGAAGGAGAGAGATAGAGAGGGAAGTTGATAAGAGGAATAAGGGGAATGAGGAGGAGATAGTAGAGAAGGAGAGAGATAGAGAGTGAAGCTGATAAGAGGAATAAGGGGAATGAGGAGGAGGTAGTAGAGAAGAAGAGAGATGAGAGCAAGTATAGAGAGAGAAGAGAAGGAAGTTGATAAGAGGAATAAGGGAAATATGAGCTGTAGGATGGAAGAGGTAGAAACATGAAGAGCAAAATTAATATATAGAGAGAAGAGAAGGAAGTTGGTAAGGGCAATAGGGAAAATTAGAACAGGTAGAGAAGGGTGGTTGTGAAGAACAGTGATAGGATAGAGATGGAATAGACGTTTCATAAAGGAGTTTCAAATAAGAATAGGGTGAAAGATGAGGAGCTATGCCATGGTAGATGATGATGAGATATAGGAATGATGGAAGATATATGATATAGGATAATATATAGAGAAGGGAAGAGTGTAGGTTTAGAAAGATGGTGAAGAGAAAGGTGTAGTGATGATAGGGATAGAGGAGAAGTAATAGGAAGAAGAAGAGGATAAGCAGCGATGTTAGGTTGAAGTGTTGTAATAAGGAGTTAGAGAAATAGGAGAAGGAAGAGGGAGAAATTGTAGAGAAGGAAAAGAAGAGATGGAATAGAGAGAGAAGAAGATGCCAGAGAAAAAAATATGCCAGAGAAGAGAAGAAAATGCCAGAGAAGAAAAGATGCCAGAGAAGAGAAGAAAATGCCAGAGAAGAAAAGATGCCAGAGAAGAAAGATGCCAGAGAAGAGAAGAAAATGTCAGAGAAGAAAAGAAAAGGCCAAAGAAAAAGTTAAAATGCCAGAGAAGAAAAGAAGGAATAGAGAGAGAAAGAAATGCCAGAGAAGAAAAGAAAAGGCTGAAGAAGAAGTGAAAATGCCAGAGAAGAAAAGAAGGAATAGTGAGAGAAAGAAATGCCAGAGAAGTAAAGAAAATGCCAGAGAAGAAAAGAAGGAAGAAAGAGAGAAAGAAATACCGGGGGAGGATGGAAGAGTAACTGGAGGCCAAAAACACAGGAAAAAAGAATAAAGTTTGTAGCGCATCGGGTATTTACATATAGACCCATAAAAATGTGAATCAGGTAATTGGTAAAATTCAGAAATAATTAACGCGATGCAATGTTAATGGTGCGCGTCGTTACGAATTTAGCCAATGACCTAATTATCATTTTAAAGATTGCAGGTTAATAAGTCGGTGATACCCAAACTTTTTCAGCGCGACGGCTAGACAGGGAAAAAAAAATTATATATACATATCAAAAATGAAAATTAATCAGTAACTTTGGCAATATTTTTTTTAAACACACCGAGAATATATAAAAAAGATAAATGCAGTTATAAAATCATAGTTTATTTCAATTACTTATTTTTTCTATCAACGTGATTTATAAATATTTTTGTTGAAAGGAATAATTGAATAGAATATGAAGTCGTAAATGTTTTTTTTGTTGTTGAAATATAGTTAGACTTCCTGAAATTAATGTAAAATGTTGGATACTGGCCATTTGTTCACTTAGTCAACATCATAAATGAAGATAAAAATTTAACAATGCAATAAAGAAATTCAGTCGTGTACCATACGCGTATTATCCACCACGGAAACGAATTTGTATTGATAAACATGTATTCAGGAGTGGATAAATATCTATTCCTCCAGCTGAATATTAACACAGTTCCTGCATCTTGAGAGAGAGAGAGAGAGAGAGAGAGAGAGAGAGAGAGAGAGAGAGAGAGAGAGAGAGAGAGAGAGAGAGAGAGAGAGAGAGAGAGAGAGAGAGATAGACAGAAAAAGAGACTTAGAGAGAGAGAGAGAGAGAGAGAGAGAGAGAGAGAGAGAGAGAGAGAGAGAGAGAGAGAGAGAGAGAGAGAGAGAGAGAGAGAGAGAGAGAGAGAGACATATACAGAGACAGATACAGAGACAGACATATACAGAGACAGAGACAGAGACAGAAGACAGAGACAGAGAGAGAGAGAGAGAGAGAGAGAGAGAGAGAGAGAGAGAGAGAGAGAGAGAGAGAGAGAGAGAGAAAGAGAGAGAGAGAGACAGAGACAGAGACAGAGAGAGACAGAGAGAGAGAGAGAGAGAGAGAGAGAGAGAGAGATGTAATAACCTCGAACAACGCCTCCGTGACATTGGAACGCTCATAGGCTTTCTGTTACGAAGCGACAATTGCCTTTTGTGATTGTTTGAAGATTGTGTGCTTATGATTGGTGTTGTGAGGCCGGGCGTGAGCAAGGAGGAGGAGGAGGAGGAGGAGGAGGAGGAGGAGGAGGAGGAGGAGGAGGAGGATTTACTGTAAGATATTGTGTTTAAAAATAGGGTTGATAGATACTTGTGTGATACTGAAATATTGAACAGTCTTTTTTCCCAAGGTTGAGTGTTTGCAGACAGGCAGGTGATGGTTAGGGTAAGTGTGGCGTGAAGCGAAAAGACTAGGTAAGGGAACTCTGTTGTAATGTGTGGAGATTGGTACGTGAATGTTTTTTAATAGTAGAGAAAATGGAGTGTGTGTGTGTGTGTGTGTGTGTGTGTGTGTGTGTGTGTGTGTTTGTGTGAGTGAGAGAAAGAAAGAGAGAGAGATACTCGTGCAAGGGAACACTGATCTCATGTCTGGTGTTGATGTAGTATTTTGTTAAGTACAAATGAAAAAGGGTAAAAATAGGTGACTGAAATAAAAGTATGAGATAAAGGTGTACCGTTTATTTTTATTTTATCTTGTATCCATTTTTTATTTTATTCATATATTTTTTTTTTATGGTGTTGAGTTTGTTGGAAGCACACAAGCCCACATTAGGCCAGTTTAAGCTTGCACCGGGAACACTTAAGCTTATGTGACCACTTATGTTTTACCTTCACCGTATTGTAACTGAATCGCCGCTTCCCTCACCCCTCTCCCTTCCCCTTCCACCCCCGCTCATGCTTATAAATATATGAATTTTCCCCCTCTCCCTCAAATAGTGTTGTTTTGCAAATTAATGTAAAACTGGATGCCGGAGGGGGAAAAGGTACGCTTAAAACCAGTTTGCAATACGCATTTTCCCCCCGTGCTTAAAGATGGTGGCATAAAGAGCTAAGCCACACCCCCCCCCTGCACGCCACTATCACCCTTAAGGCCCCCTGCCATAAGGAAGCGCTGCGATCATCCCCTCGGATTTGTTTGCAGAGCTACCGACCATGCGGCAAAAATAAATCGCTACATTTAGCATATTTCCGCTACCATCCTTCTCGCGTCCCGGGAACTGAGAACACGAGCAAGGCTTTTATATATACTTCTTTTCACATCTAATACACGTTATTTAAAGTCCGGTGTAAAAAAAAAAAGAGTGGGAGGGAAGGAGGGAGGCAGAAGGGAGGGAAGGAGGGCAAGGAAGGAGGCAGGGGGTTGGAAGAAGGAGGAGGAATGAAGGAAGAAAAAAAAAGATGAGTGAGTCAATAGAAGAATATTTTCCCGGCAAGAATAACGAGTGAGGCATTTTAAAAGTAATTTCTTCTTCTTTACACAATGCCTGGATCGAGTACATTGGCATCATGTTTGTGCAAATTTAACAAGATAATATGTCGGCCATTGAAGCCACGATTACTGCAGTTACGATTCCAGAAAGAGAACATTTTTTTCCTGAATGTAGGACGGGAGGGGAGGGGAAGGGGAAATGGATGAGGGAGGAAGGAAGGAGGAGGAAGGAAATAGTGGTAATGAGTGAGAGAAAGTGGTGGTGAAGTTAGTGAGAGAGGGAGAGATGAAAGATAATTTTGGTTCGAAGGAAGAGGAGAGAAAATTTTGGTTCGAAGGAAGGAGGAGGAGGAGGAGGAGGAGGAGGAGGAATACATAGGAATACATAGGAATAACAGACACCAGGAGACCTATTGGTCTATAACGAGGGTATCTGTTGAACTACATACTACTAACTATCAACTACATGTAAGAGGAACAGTTGGAAAATGATACCATGTCCCTAAAGAAGATAGGAACATGGAAGTTTCGTAGTGAAGAATAATAGGATATGAAATATACTAACTACAACTATCACTAACACTAATCAATCCGGGGGACTATACTATGAATTCGCAGGACACTATCAATGCACATTTACTTTACAGTGCGCGTCAAGTCTGTTTTTAAATCTAGTTATTGACAACATTTGCTGGTAACTTGTTCGATCGATCATCGTTCAACAACTCTAACGTTAAAATAATTTTTACGGAGATCTGTGATGCAACGTTGACCGTTTAGTTTTAAACCGTTATTTCTTGTTGCCACTTGAGTTGAAAGCTCGAATAGGTTCTCTTGATTAATGACATAAAATCCTTTTAGGATCTTAAAGGTTTCTATCAAGTCCCCACGGATTCTACGATCCTTTAAGGAAAATATATTAAGTTTCCGCAGTCTCTCTTCATAAGATGAATTTCGCAGAGATGGAATTTGTTTGGTTGCTCTTCTTTGCACTGATTCCAACTTGGCTTGCTCTTTTGCGGAACAAGGCGACCAGAATTGAACGACATATTCTAAGTGCGGCCTAACCAAAGACGTGTATAATCGTGTCATTACTTTCGGAGTTTTATGTTCAAAGTTGCGTTTAATGAAGCCCAACATCATATTCGCCTTTTTACTGGCAGCCAGGCAATGCGGATTGGTTTTAAGATCATTACTAATGATGACACCTAAATCCTTTTCCTGATGTACTTCAGTTAACGATTTATTTTACATTTGATAGTTATATTTGAGGTTATCTTTGCCTATATGCATTACTTTACATTTATCGGAATTGAATTTTAATAGCCGTTTATCACTCCAATCTGATAGTTTGTCGAGATCACGTTGTAAGAGTTCGCAGTTTTCTCTAGTATATGCTTTACCGCCTAATTTGGTGTTATCTGCAAATTTCGATATTTTAGATACAAGTCTGTAGTCCAGATCATTAATATATATCAGAAAAAGAGTAGGACCCAAGACCGAGCCCTGAGGCACCCCACTAGTAACGTCTTACCAATCAGATGCCTCGCCATTTATTACTACCCGTTGTTTACGATTTGAAAGCCAATCGCCAATCCATGAACATAATTGCTCTCCTAAGCCATGTGCCCTTAGCTTGGTCAAAAGTCGCTTATGAGGAACTGTATCGAAGGCTTTCTGAAAATCAAGGTATATTATATCCGAGGGAATTTTAGCGTCCCAGTTTGAATAAATGACATTGAAAAAATCGAGTACGTTTGTTAAGCAGGATCTCTTATTTCGAAATCCATGCTGGGAGTTTAATATTGAGTTATTTTCATCGAGAAAAGACACTATTTCATCCCGCAATATTTTCTCAAATAGTTTGACAATCACAGGCATTAGACTAATTGGGCGATAATTACTTGCGAGGCTCTTACACCCTTTCTTGAATATCGGTGTAACATTAGCTAATTTCCACATACTAGGAACATTTTTGTCCATTAGCGATTTGTTGAAAATAATCTTTAATGGGCGCGAAAGTTGACTATGACATTCGCGAAGTAATCTCGGCGAGATTTCGTCCACCCCCACGGATTTTGCTGGGTCAAGTTTCTGCAAATACTTTGATATTTCGTCTACTGTTATCTCTCCTATTACCAATCTATCACTTTCGAGTCCCGCATACATGGTTACTGGTTCTGGTAATGAAGCTTCGTCTTCTTTAATAAAAACCGCATTAAAGTAATCATTGAGTACGAATGCCATACTCTTATTATCATTTACCAAGATGTTGTTCTTATCTTTCAGTGGCCCAATACTTGTTTTGAGATTTTTATTACTTCGAACGTATTGAAAGAATCTTTTCGGGTTTGATTTGGATTTCTTTGCAATTTTTTCTTTATACTCGCGCTTTTTAGACTTAATTAAACTTTTGCAACGACGTTTTACGTCATTGTAATCTCTAGATTCGCAGTCCGCATTTGATCGTTTGTAAATTTTATGAGGCCGGCGCTTACTGCCGATGATGTGTTGAATCTCATTATTCATCCAACTGGGTCTGTTTATGTTATTCAAACGTTTTCTTACCATGGGAACATATTTTTCAACAACCTATTTCAGTTTATTTGTGAATAGATTACATATGTTTTCGGCGTTATTACCATTTAGTAGGTCAATCCAATCAACTTCGCTTAGTACCCTGCTGATCTTCGTGAAATATGCTTTATTATAATTGGGAACTAATAACCGATTTTCTGTGATGTCTACGTTGCAATTTATGCCGCATCTGATTAACCTGTGATCACTGTTTGCCAAATGTTCGCCTATATCGCAGTAATCAATCAGATCAATGTCTGTAGTGAAAACTAAATCTAGGATACTATTATCCCTTGTAGGCTCACGGACCACCTGATTTAAATATACTTCGTTTACCATATCAAGCAATCGCATACCTTCTCTATCAGCAGAATTATTATTCCAGTTTATACGAGGTAGGTTAAAATCTCCAGAAATAATTGTATCGTTATTATTGTTGATAACTGACTTTATCTCGTCATACAGGAGGCAATCTACTTCCGCATTTGATTTGGGAGGACGATATATTGTCCCAATAGTTAGCAGTTTACCGTTAAGCTTAATCTTTGCGTAGACTGAGTCATAATGATCTTGATTTACTTTATCGATTTCAATTGCTTGCAAATTATCTTTAATGTAAAGAATGACACCTCCACCTGCTTTATGCGTACGGTAATTTAGGAATTGTCGTACGCATAAAGGAGGAGGAGGAGGAGGAGGAACGAAAATGTGTGAGAGTGATATTATAGGTGGATAGATTGATATTATAGGTGGATAGATTGATATTATAGGTGGATAGATTGATATTATAGGTGAATAGAATGATATTATAGGTGGATAGATTGGTATTATAGGTGGATAGATTGATATTATAGGTGGATAGAATGATATTATAGGTGGATAGATTGATATTATAGGTGGATAGATTGATATTATAGGTGGATAGATTGATATTATAGGTGGATAGATTGATATTATAGGTGGATAGATTGATATTATAGGTGGATAGAATGATATTATAGGTGGATAGATTGGTATTATAGGTGGATAGATTGGTATTATAGGTGGATAGATTGGTATTATAGGTGGATAGATTGGTATTATAGGTGGATAGATTGGTATTATAGGTGGATAGATTGGTATTATAGGTGGATAGATTGGTATTATAGGTGGATAGATTGATATTATAGGTGGATAGATTGATATTATAGGTGGATAGAATGATATTATAGGTGGATAGATTGGTATTATAGGTGGATAGATTGGTATTATAGGTGGATAGAATGATATTATAGGTGGATAGATTGATATTATAGGTGGATAGATTGGTATTATAGGTGGATAGAATGATATTATAGGTGGATAGATTGGTATTATAGGTGGATAGAATGATATTATAGGTGGATAGAATGATATTATAGGTGGATAGATTGATATTATAGGTGGATAGATTGGTATTATAGGTGGATAGAAGGATATTATAGGTGGATAGATTGGTATTATAGGTGGATAGAATGATATTATA
>JACEEZ010019770.1:30000-40000 GCA_016584305.1 Chionoecetes opilio | reverse complement strand
TCTTCTCTCTCTCCTCCTCTCACCTCTCTCTCTCTCTCTCTCTCTCCTCTCTCTTCTTCTCTCTCTCTCTCTCTCTTCTCTCTCTCTCTCTCTCTCTCTCTCTCTCCTCTCTCTCTCTCCCCTCTCTCTCTCTCTCTCTCTCTCTCTCTCTCTCTCTCTCTCTCTCTCTCTCTCTCTCTCTCTCTCTCTCTCTCCTCTCTCTCTCTCTCTCTCTCTCTCTCTTTTCCCGGATCTTAGAATAATTTTTTGCCTCATTTGCTCCGTCTTGCCAAGTTTTGCTAATCTAATATTTACTCTCTCTCTCTCTCTCTCTCTTCCTCTTCTCTCTCTCTTCTCCTCTCTCTCTCTCTCTCTCTCTCTCTCTCTCTCTCTCTCTCTCTCTCTCTCTCCTCTCTCTCTCTCTCTCTCCCCTCTCTCTCTCTCTCTCTCTCTCTCTCCTCATCCTCTCTCTCTCTCTCTCTCTCTCTTTTTCCGTCTTTTTCTGTTTTCTTTACTTTTTAGCAGATATTATTTACGACCGATAAAGCACAGACTCTACTGGGTTTTTTTAATGCTTGCGTATTCTTTATTTGTACATTAACTTCACCGAGTTGTGGAAAATGCAAAATGTTTTATACCTGAGTATTTTTGTTTGTAATTCTCTATGTCTTCATTTATATTTTCCACCTTATAGTATTCTCTCCTTTCTTTCTAAATATTTTCGACCTTATACTTTCTCTCCCTTTCTTTCCTTGTTTTCTTTTTATTATGTTTGTTGTCTTTATATGCGTACTTTTTCACCTTTCCACTGCCTTTCATTCTCTCTCTCTCTCTCTCTCCTCCTCTCTCTCGTCTCTCTCCCCTCTCCTCTCTCTCTCTCTCCTCTCTCTCTCTCTCTCTCTCTCTCTCTCCTCTCTCCCCTCTCTCTCTCTCTCTCTCTCTCTCTCTCCTCTCTCTCTCTCTCTCTCCTCTCTCTCTCTCTCTCTCTCTCTCTCTCTCTCTCTCTCCAATAATCCTGTTTATGATAGAGCTAGCATATTATTTTTAGTGTACTTGCTTGTCAATATATCAATAGCTATCGGTAACGTAACAAGGTTGCGAGACGCGTTGTAATGGCGGCAGATTGAATGTTATATATCACACCACACGGCTTCGAGGAGGAGGAGGAGGGGGAAGGGAGAAGGAGGGGGGAGGAGGAGGAGGGGGGAGGAGGAGGAGGAGGAGGAGGAGGAGGAGGAGGAAAGTAAAGGGAAGAGTGTTGATATTATGGAGAAAATGGTGTGTATGTTAGTAAAAAGAGTAGAGTGGGAGGGGAGAGTTGAGTGCGTTGGGAGGGGAAATGGTGGGGTAGATAGAGTAGGGAGTTTGTTTGTGAGGGGGGAGGGAGGGTAAGTGGGTGTCCGTGTGGTGGGGTACGGATGTTGGTGGAAGGGGGGGTGAGAGGTTGGGTGAAAGGAGGGACTGAGGGGTTGGGTGAAAGGAGGGACTGAGGGGTTGGGGGAAAGGGGAGGAACAGGGGTTGGGGAAAGGGGTGGCTGAGGGATGGGGGTACAGGGGGGGGTGACTGAAGTATTAAGTTAACATGCAACGAAATGGATGAATGCACATAACACATTTCCCTCCCTTGGGCAACTTGCTTAAATTTTCATGGCGCCCCTCATGGTTGTGTATTAATGCTTGTATAAAAGTGTTTGGCTAACAAAATCATTGGGAATGTTGCATTTTTCACCATACCATTTTTAAAAGTATGTGTTGGACGCGTGTTAAAAGTAATGTGACTTTACCTATATGTTATAGAATACATTATGTGTTTTTTTGTGTTCATCTAGTTGTTCATCTAGTTGTATTTTACAGGGCCTGAACAACGCTCGTATGGCCCCGTCGCCATATCAACATTTTTTTTTTATCATTCATCCTTAGTGCTTAGTTTTGGTCGAAGCCAGCACCCCGGAGAGCAGGTCACAAACCCGGCTAACACCCGGTACCAATTCACTGCTGGGTGGACAGGGGCTTGGGTTTTAAGGAAACAGCCCATCTGTTTCCGCTCCGCCCGGGGATCGAACCCGGGACTTCTCGGTTGTGAACCGAGCGTGCTTCCCCTACACTACGGAGTACCCGTATGTGTGTATGTGTGTGTGTGTTTGTACTTTGTCAGAGGTTAATAGTACAGGTAGAAACGTGTGTGTGAGTGTGTGTGTGTGTGTGTGTGGTGTGTGTGTGTGTGTGTGTGTGTGTGTGTGTGTGTGTGTATGTATGTGCGTATACTGTTTTAGCGTCACGAGTACTACTCACCGCTTTGCAAGAGAGAGAGAGAGAGAGAGAGAGAGAGAGAGAGAGAGAGAGAGAGAGAGAGAGAGAGGAGAGAGAGAGAGAGAGAGAGAGAGAGAGGAGAGAGAGAGAGAGAGAAAGAGAGAGAGGTGGAAGGAGGTCTGATGTAAAAATGTATAATATCGGTAATATGAATGAATAAACGACACGTGTATACAATAATGCGAAGATGGCGTGGTAAGCTAACGCCTCCTCCTCCTCCTCCTCCTCCTCCTCTTCCTCCTCCTCCTCCTCCTCCTCCTCCTCCTCCTCCCAAGTACCCGCCGAGGAGTAGTATTCAATTCGGCGCGTCCGTAAAATGTAGATTAGTGTACTTGCTCGTTTTTATTGTCACTCATAAACATGCTTTACTGGCTCTTTAATTTTCCTGGAGTTCATTTAATTTTTCTTTTTCACGTCATATTAGGAGTGTAGTGTGTTCTGGAAGGAGGTTAGTGAAGGAGGAGGAGGAGAAGGGGGGGTGAGGAGGAGGAGGAGGAGGAGGAGGAGGGAGGGAGGAGGAGGAGGAGGAGGAGGAGGAGGAGGAGGAGGATTGAAGGGGAAAGGAAGTAAGGATCAGAATTGAATATACATTGTTCGTTTATATACACACACACACACACCCCACAACCACACACCCACACACACACACACACACACACCCACACACACACACACACACACACACACACACACCACACACCCACACACACACCAAACACACACACACACACACACACACACACAACCCACACACACACCACACACACACACACACATACACACACACACACACCACACACACACACACAC
This sequence comes from Chionoecetes opilio, assembly GCA_016584305.1. NCBI lineage: Eukaryota > Metazoa > Arthropoda > Malacostraca > Decapoda > Majidae > Chionoecetes > Chionoecetes opilio. Next base: position 36,901 of record JACEEZ010019770.1, on the reverse strand, counting down.
ACACACACACACACACACACACACACATACACACACCCCCACACACACACACACCCACACACACACACACCCACACATACCCACACACACACACATATACACACATACACACACACACACACACACACACACACATACACAGTTCTAGGGAGAAAGCAATGAATGAATGGGTCAGTGAAACAAGTGAGCGAGGAAAGACGAAGGGAAGAAAGGAAGAAAGGAAGAAAGGAAGGAAGGAGGGAAGAAAGGAAGAAGGAAGAAAGAAAGGAGGGAAGAAAGGAAGGAAGAAAGAAAGGAAGGAGGGAAGGAAGAATAATGGTAGACGTTTTCGTAAATTTTTTCCAATATATTTTTTCATCTTTTTGTATGAAACTTGAGCCTTGTTTGTTTAATGTATCGCAATTATTCCCTATCGTGACATTTAGTGTTAATTTGTTATTATTATTATCATTGTTATCATCGTTATTATCATTATTTTTATTATTATGGATGTACTTATTCCTTCAAAATATATAAATTTGTTTTCAGATTGTTGCCATTCAGTGTATAGTACTTTGCCTTCTTTGACGTATATCCCATAGGATGAAAAAATGTCCTATTGCTTTATTCGATTACCCATTTTCCGTTTTCTTTTATATATATTCATTGCATTCTCTTTTCCTCCTTGATTATATTCATTTTCTTCCTACATTTCGCCTTTTCTTCTTCTTCCCTTCCTTCGTCGTTTATCTTCCGTGTCTCTCTCTTACTCCTTTATCCTATCCATTCCTTTGCTATTTTTTTATTCTCCGACACCTTTTTTCCATCCCTTTTCTTTATGTTCCTTTTTTTCTAATCTGTATTCACTCCACTACCTCTTTTGCATCTCCTCCTCTTTCATTTCTCTTCGCTTACTCACACTTCAATTATATTATATTATACTTCAGTTCACTCCTTCTCTATTGCTGTCACTTCTCTCTCACTCACTTAATTGGAGAGAGAGAGAGAGAGAGAGAGAGAGAGAGAGAGAGAGAGAGAGAGAGAGAGAGAGAGAGAGAGAGAGAGAGAGAGAGAGAGAGAGAGAATCATGTCGTTTGCCTAGGGACGTTTCATTGTGTAAAGGTCTCCGTGGAATTAAATGTCTTCTCTCTAGTTAATATTAAAATTTGCATCGAGCTGTTGTACGCCATCGTATTTGAGGATGTAGATGACAGGTGTGGCTCGAGGCGTTGTAATGTTCGGGTTTAGTACAAGTATTCGTCCCGTATTCTTGTAGGTGGAGCGGTAGTAAGCATAAATGATGGTTTAAAGCTATATAAAATGTTTCGTTCAGGTACGGATACGAAAATCTTTATTAGTATAAAGAAGAAAAGTAGTAAAAGTAATAAAATAATAAAGTAAAGAGTAAAAGTAAAAAGTAAAATAGTAAAAGAATTAAAAAATTGAGAGAGAGAGTAATATAAAGTAATAGATGTACTAATATTAGTAGTATAAGTAGTAGCAGCAGCTAATAGCAGCTAACTTAGTAGCAGTTATGGTAGTAGCATATACTATATAGTATTGGAGATTTGAGGTTCAATAATAATATGGTGATGGAAAACAAACATGGGATTCATAAGTAAAGTAAGAAATACGACATACTATGACTAGGGGGGTGAAGCAACCCTGACATTTTTTAATATTATTTTTTCCTTAATTTTTTTTTTTTTTTTTTTTTTTTTTTTTTTTTTTTTTTTGTGAGACGATCAAGATTCCCGCGCGGTGCCTCCCCCCGGCCTGCCACAACCCGATTCTCAGCGGTCCGATCAGTGACCCTTCTGCTTGCGTCTCTCTCGGCCCCTTTTGCGGGCATTCCTCTCTTTGTCGGACACGTCCTCCGAGCCGGTGTTCCTGTACTGGAAAGGGCAAAAGTCTGATGAAGACTTTTTGGTGTTGCCCTTGGTGGAGGAGGAGGTGTTGTCCTTGGTGGAAGAGGAGGCCTTACCCTTGGTGGAGGAGGAGGTGTTGCCCTTGGTGGAAGAGGAGGCGTTGCCCTTGGTGGAGGTGGGCTCCTGCCGGGGCTGCTGCTGCCGGGGCTGGTTGGCTCCCAGCTTGGCGTCGTACCTCGCCCTCATGTCGGGGTCGGAGAGAGTCGCGTAGGCTCCCTGCAGCAGCTGGAACCTGGCCGTGGCCGCCGCTACGTCCTGCGGGTTCTTGTCCGGGTGCCAGGCCAGGGAGAGGCGGCGGTACTCCTTCTTGATCGCCTCCTGCGTGGCGTCTGGGGCCACGCCCAGCACTTAGTAGTGCGTGTCGGTCATCACTGTTGATTTTTTACTCATTTAAATCTCAATCGCACCTTGCAATATGCTCTCACCCAAAAGGTTATACCCTTCCCAGAGTCTCGCTCAGAGGTTAGCCCAGAAACAGAAAAGGAGGTAGGAGTTAAGCTGACCAATGATGAGGCTTTGGAGGACAGCTTGGATCTAGGACGACGGGAAAGTCAATTAGGGTCAAAAACAGTGTCTTAACCCCGCCAGCATGAGCCTTACAACATAAAAGATGTTACCTTATATGGCACAACAAAGTTGAGACTACAACAAATGAAGGAATAGCAGCAAACACAGGGGTTGAACACGGAGACTTACAACAAGAATAGAGCGAAGAGAGAGAGAGAGAGAGAGAGAGAGAGAGAGAGAGAGAGAGAGAGAGAGAGAGAGAGAGAGAGAGAGAGAGAGAGAGAGAAGAAGAAGGCAAGACGTACGACACATGGAAACACGAGAGTATTCCCGTGATCAGTCGGAAGGACCTTAAAGGAGGGAAACTGTGGGATAGCGGCGCATTCGGGGCCGTGTGCTTCTTCTATCACTACTGTTGCTGCTGCTACTAATGTTGTTGCTATTACATTTACAACTAGAATTAGTACATCTATGCCTACTATTTATTACTACTACTTCTACTATTACTACTGTTGTAATTAACATAACAACAGCAAGAGCAAAAACGATGGCAACAAAGTTCAAAGAAACGAAAGTAACCTGAATACGTTTTTGCATTACAGTATTGAACAAACTGCCGCGGCATTTGCTAGGAAAGACTGAAGGCGAGACAGACTCATTCAAAGTAAGCATGTCAAGGCGTGTTTGTCTTCCTTAAAATATCCTCTATGGCCCAGATTGGAACCCTAAGAAATATTAAATTATTACTGCAACTACCTGCGATTTTTTGCTATTTTTCCACTCATTTGTCTTATCCTTGTCGAACATGTTTAACTTTTTATGGGGAAATAATAATAATAATAATGATAATAATAATAATAAGAAGAAGAAGAGATGTTGTAGAGGTGGAAGTACTTGTAAATGTTAGTCGTAGTGTTATGTAAGGTAGCACTTGGTTGTATTTTTAGTGGGATGAATTAATTGTTACGAAGAAAATTAAAATTGTATAGGCACTGTAGTGTTTCTTATGCCGATGAATGGGTAAAAATAAATGATAACACAAAGATATAGATAAGTGGAGGACATTAATAACCACTAATTTATTTATCGAACATAAATTAAACCCAAATTCCAAGTATGATTTAAAAAACAATTGATATAGAATAGGTTGGTGATATGCTTGATATTGCTTTTATATTTGTTTTTTCTCACTTCGTTTTTTTCCGTCCCAGATCTCCTATTTTTGTTCTTTCTCTATTCTCGAGTCGCATTTTTCACCTGCTTAGCTATACCAGGCACTGCCCAAGTAGTATATTTTTTTTTGTAGTGAGGGGATAGGAAATAGAGGCAATCAAATACAGGCACGACTAGAGGCAAACACACGACAAATAAACCAAACTACAATCAAGAAGGTACACAGTTAATTATACATAAACGCATCCTTAATAAAAAAAAAAAGTCATGATTAAATGATATAGAAAACATAGTGAGACATAAGTGCAAGGAAAACTTATTACCTGCGAACAGCAAAAACATGTTAATAAATAAGTGTGCTGAGGTAGTGCGCAGTGAGGGGTGAGGCAAGGTAAGGGGGAAGGCTAAGAGGGTAAGGGTGCTAAGGGGTAAGGCGAGGGTAAAGGGGTAAGGGTAAGGGTGGTAAGGGGTAAGGGAAGGTTAGGGTGGTAAGGGGCTGAGGGTTACATAAGCCAACGGTTCCTCGTAGCTAAGTGAATAAATAAAATGTACGTGGAAAGCATTGGATTGTAGCAAAATGGGACAAAGCTGTGGAAATATGTGTGTGTGTGTATATGTGTGTGTGTGTGTGTGTGTGTGAAAGAGAGAGAGAGAGAGAGAGAGAGGAGAAAGAGAGAGAGAGAGAGAAGAGAGAGAGAGAGAGAGAGAGAGAGAGAGAGAGAGAGGAGAGAGAGAGCGAGAGAGAGAGAATTTATCCTCATCTGGAAGGGGTGTAGCTTCTGTGCAAATGTGAACCTCTCTCTCTCTCTCTCTCTCTCTCTCTCTCTCTCTCTCTCTCTCTCTCTCTCTCTCATCTCTCTCTCTCCTCTCTCTCTCTCTCTCCTCTCTCTCTCTCTCTCTCTCTCTCTCTCGCAAAGGGCAAGCTCCTCCCAAATATCAGCGGGGCTTATGCATCCACAAATTATGAGCTTTTGATTATAAATACCCGGCAAATAAATTAAAAGCTAATGCATATTTGTAAGTGTTCATTTTCTGGCCTTGGGGATCTTGGATTTACTGCTTGCCTCCCCCCTCCATGCCCTAACACCCCCCCACCCCTTCCTTCTCCTCCTTTCTCTCGACCTCTCCTCTCCTCTTCCTCCTCCTCTTCCTCCTCCTCCTTCACCCTCATACCGATTCATTTTATCATATATTTATTTTATTTTCGTTTGACGTTTGGCTTTTTTTTCTGCGTGGTTTTTTTAACATTTCTGATCTCATACGTTGGAGTTTTTTTAATCTTTTATTTTACCTTTATTTCCTTCTTTTCTTATTCATTCCTCTTTTATTCTTGTTTTATTTTTCTTCATTGGTTTTTCCTTTCTTTTCTTTCCTTTCTCCTTGTCTCCTCCTTCCTTTGTTTTTCTTCTCTTTTTTATTCTTTATTTGGTCTCAGAAGGAAGAAAGTATCGTGAAGAAAACTTGCATCAGACCCAATAGAATGATCGACGCTTCTTCTCCCTACCTCACCTCTTCTCACTTTCCTCTCTCTCTTCTCTCTCTCTCTCTCCTCCATCTCTCTCTCTCTCTCTCATCTCTCCCTCTCTCTCTCTCTCTCTCTCTCTCCTTTCTTCTTCTCTTTCCTCTCCCCTTTCTTCCTCTTCTCTTCTTCTATCCTCTCTCCTCTCCTCCTCTCTCTCTCCTCCCTCCTCTCTCTCCTCTCTCTCCTCTCTCCTCTCCTCCCTCCTCTCCTCCTCCTCCTCCTCCTCTCTCTCTTTTGCTCTCTTCTCTTTGTTCGTCTTTACTCTTCTCCTGCCCCGCTCGTCTCCTCTCGTTTCTCCTCATCTTCTCTCTCTCTCTCTCTCCCCTCTCTGTCTCCTCTCCCTGGGGAAAAAAAGTTTTCCCGACTGTCCATCATACTCTTTCATCTTTCTTAATTTCATAATTTCCTTCCTCTTCTTTCTTCCTCCTCCTCTCGCACTTCCCTCTCTCTCTTTTTTCTCCTCTCTCCTCTCCTCTCTCCTCTCTCTCTCTCTCTCTCCTCCTCTCATCTCTCTCCTCCCTCCTCCTCTTCCTCTCCTCCTCTCCCTCCTCCTCCTCCTCTCTCCTCTCTCTTCTCTTCTTCATGGAAACAATAGATTATTATTATTTTCTTTAAATAATCCACTGTTAGAGAAGTAGGAGAATAAAAAGGGAGAAGAAGAAAAAAGATATTCCAGGTATCTCAGATAGTTCTAATTAATTTGACGAGAATTAACATATCCTCCTTTTCCGCCTCCTCTCTCCCCCCTCCCTCTTCTCCTTCCTCCCCCCTCTCCTCCTCCTCCTCTCTCTCTCCTCTCCTCTTCTCTCTCTCTCCTTTCTCCTGTCCCGTTGTCTCTCTCTCTCTTCTTCCTCCTTCCTCTCTCCTCCCTCCTCTCTCCTCTCTCTCTCTCTTCCTCTCTCATCTTTCTCTCTCTCTCGCCCCCTCTTTCATTCACGTATATAATAATTCGATTTATTTGCATATCATTAGACCCCATTTTTCAAAGGGGGAAGAGAAAAGTGTAACCCAAACTCAATCGAAAGTGAAAGTCCGTAAATCTGTTCAAGTATCTAAATAACATTTGCCTCGTAGAATAAATATAATAATAGATTTTTTTCCAGTTATCTCCACGATAGCTGTCTACAATAATTGAGAAGTAGATCTGATTACAACCTTCCTCCTCCTCCTCCTCCCCCCTCCTCCTCCTTTCCCCCCTCCTCCTCCTCCTCCTCCTCCTCCCCCTCCTCCTCCTCCTCTCCTCCCCTCCTCTTCCTCTCCTCCTCTTCTTTTTCCTCTCCTTTTCCTGACTATCCCTTTGTCTCTTTCCCGTCCTTTTTTTCCTCCTTTTGTTTCCTCCCCTCCTCTTTCTTTTCCTCTTCCTCCTTCTCCAATCTAGAATAAAAATGATAAAATATAATTCGAAAGACTCCGGTGCGATACGAAAAAAGTTGATAAAGTAAAGTAAGAAAGATCCTGAATTATATATTGCAAGTATCAGTAAATCGAACCCCAAAGAATTTTTCAGTTACGTGCGTAAGAAGAAAGTTATCACAGCTTATATAGCTCAATTTTGCCTTGAATACAGTAAACATGATAACAGTGAAATCGAGATGTCTGAATTATTAAATTATTACTTTGCTTCTGTTTTTACAGTTGAAGATATAAATGGAATAGAAGAAGTATTTTTTCTTGTCTGCTATAAAAAGTTTCTTGCGAATTTCTTGAGGACAATAATTAAAGCAATAGATAGACTTAAAGTTAACAAATCTCCCGGCCAGACTGTATTGCACCGGGAGTTTTAAAGGAAGTG
>JACEEZ010019770.1:20000-22500 GCA_016584305.1 Chionoecetes opilio | reverse complement strand
AACAAAGGCATGAAAGCAATCACAAACACACACACGTAAAAAAAAATCATTAATCCAACAGAATTTTTTCCTCTTTTATTTTATTCCCGAGAACTCCGCGCTAATATACTACCCGGGAAAAGATGCGAGTGAAAAACAGAGACTAACAAAAATACAGTTGCCGTTTTTTTGTAGTCAAGTGCAACAAGGTTCAATTATATACGTGTACGGAGAACCTTTTGACACTTAATGAAGAATTGGGAGAATTAAGACCGAGAATTTAGTTCACCCCTTCACGTCCAGATCTTTCCTTTGCTATAAAAAATTGTATGTTGTCGAGCTATGAAATGACGAAAAGTAACTTAATATACCAAATTAGTTAGCCGACAAGGATACTAAACTGGTCATAGCTATAAAATATTGCTTATAATCACAAAAAATCGTTTATTGGTAGCCAAATTACAATTGAAATTACGTTATAGGTCTCAAGGGGTTAAATGTACCTGCTCTAACCTTACCTGAGCGAAACTGTTGAACGAAAGGGATGAAACTGTTATTATTATGACGAAGAAAGTATTAAAACCGTACTTATGAAGAACTAAATTGGCCCACCACCCTTTCTTTATTCTCTTACTGTCTTATTTATAGGGACTGGCAATTATAAGAGAGCTTTTACTTACCTCTTTTGTTTGCCCTTGACCAGTCCTTTGTGATGTAAAAAAAGACATTGTTACTTAACGATACATATATTACTTCCTTCATGTGAACAATAAAGATAAACTACACACTTTTTTAATAAATCGAAGAAATGACATTAAATTACGTAATGTCAAAAAGCACTACAGGTAAGAAGAAGTAAAAAAAAAGGTTACTTATTAACGAAATGCACCTGCCCGTCTGTGGCCTCACCTGTACGCTAACAATAAACCACCACTTTGCCTGCTTAATAACATCGAGGAAATGAAACTCAATTATTCAAGAAGGAAAGCATTACAGGTAAAACCATTCCTAGTGCCCCCCCTCCCCCCTACCCCCTCATTCCTAGTGCCCCCTACCCCCTCATTCCTAGTGCCCCCTACCCCCCTCATTCCTAGTGCCCCCCTCTCCCTAATTCCTAGTGCACCCCTCCCCCCCTCATTCCTACTGCCCCCCTCCCCCACATTCCTACTGCCTTCCCCTCCCCTCAAACTGTACTCTTTGTTTCGCCTCCCTCCCTCCTTATCGATCGCTTGTAATTGATGCTCGAAGCTGTAATGGCAAAACAATATTACTTAAGAGTTATCAATTATTGGCAAACTTTCTGGCTTTGTTAGCAGGTTGTGTGTGTGTGTGTGTGTGTGTGTGTGTGTATGTGGGTGGGTGTGTGTGTCCGCCGCTACACACAGTCGGTTCTATAATGTAATTGTGTGGCGGAGTTTGAAGGTTGCAGGGCCACACACTTTTCTCTTCACTCATAAACATTGCCATTAGTTAATGAAACACAAATAATCTGATCCCTCATGTTAAGTCATTATTTTGCGATGTTTTAGTATTTCCGTTCCATTATTTTTTTCTTGGTACTCAAAAGGCCCTAATTATTATTTTTTGTTGTTACTGCAAGGTAATTAACGCACAGGAAGGCTAATGAACGTTAATGATACCGAAATAAACACTAGAGTAGAGTGTATATATATTCTTTAATTTTACTCTGATGAAACATTTATTCTTTTTACAATTATTGAAAGGTAATTAAAGCCAGGCATTGGGAATTGAAAACCATGATGAAAATGTTATAAAAGTGTAGTTATCGAATACATGAACATTTTGCAGACATTTTAATATATTTTGTTTTCGTTCTTACTTAAGCGGTAATTACGTTTCATAGCTGTTGAATTATAATTGGGATATAATGATGCATTTTCCTTCCCTGCTTGTGTGATTGGTTCCATAAATCTTGTAATGAAATGTTGTGTTGAAACTTGATTCTCGTTACTGAGTGCTTGTTTGGCAGGCTCTCTCTCTCTCTCTCTTTCTCTTTCTCTCTCTCTCTCTCTCTCTCTCTCTCTCTTCTCTCTCCTCTCTCTCTCTCTCTCTCTCTCTCTCTCTCTCTCTCTCTCTCTCTCTCTCTCTCTCTCTCTCTCTCTCTCTCTCTCTCTCTCTCTCTCTCTCTCTCTCCCTCCCCCCCCCCTAGACAGTCAGACATACAAACAAAAAAGGGACAGAGAAAATTGGATAAGTGGAATAATTAAACAAATTAAGATATTGTAACTTTTAAAAGAGCTACTACTACTACTACTACTACTACTACTACTACTACTACTACTACTACTACTACTAACTACTACTACTACTACTACTACTACTACTACTACTACTAAATTTACTACTACTACGACTACTACTCTACTTACCACCACTACTACTACTACTACTACTACTACTACTATACTACTATACTAAAAATAAAACTACTACTACTACTACTACTAATTTATACTAACTACTACTACTACTACTACTACTACTACTACTACTACTACTA
>JACEEZ010019770.1:7500-15000 GCA_016584305.1 Chionoecetes opilio | reverse complement strand
AGAGAGAGAGAGAGAGAATTATTTTTTTACTTCAGGAAATCGAAACACCGTAGATTTTGATGCCGAACAGGTGCTTTCTCGTGTAAGTAAGTAAGTAAGTAAGTAAGTAAACGTTTATTGCTAATAATAAGACAAATGTTGTAATATATACAAATTTCATAAACATTAGCCACGGTCCGTCGAGCCGAAGCTCCATGACGGACATATAGTGTTACTGTATTGTTAGAGGGCGTGGAAACTGAAGACTAGCTGAATGATTATTTGTCTAAATAAAGTTACATACATGGAAAAATATATCCAAACTGAGGATAACTACATTCGATAATGACACGGGTAATAAATGGAATTACAGTAGTAGCAGAATACAAATAATTGTAATAAAATAATAATAATAATAATAATAATAATAATAATTAAAAACAATAGATATAACTAAATAAATAAAAATAATAATAGATTGAGCAGATAAACTAAAAAATATTTATACTTGTAGTAAAATAATAATTACATATTTTGTTGATAAAGTAAATACTTTCTAATTTCTCTCTTATATCTAACTAAATTGGTAGTTGTAAGGAGAACTTTTTTATCATGAGGCCTATCATTAAAGAGTTTCGGACCAAAACTGATAACACTGTTTTTAAATAATGTTGTTCTAAATATTGGACAGATAAGGTTAATATTATTACTCCTTGTATGGGTAACATTTTCAACTAATTTAAATATTGTGTTTTGTCCTTGACTTTTGAATACTAATAATAATGTAAAATATTTGTGAATAACAGGGAATTTTAAAATATTTGTTTCAGAGAATACTTTTGCTGTTGAGTCAAACTTTTTAAAGAAAAATATACACCGAAGAATTTTATTTTGTGCTATTGATAATTTACTTTAAAAAGAGGGCCATGTGCATGCCCATATAGGAACACAATATATGAGGTGTGAGTAACACAGAGTCTAATAAATGCTGATCATTGCCTCTGTAGTTAGGTTATGGCGGACTCTGTAAAGAATGCCAGTTATCTTAGAAAGTTTCAGACATGTTTGATCAATGTGATATTTCCAATTTAAGTTTTCATCAATCGTGACACCAATAAATTTTGCACGATTGACTTGTTCTATAATTTTGCCATCTAATAATATTGGAGGGATGGAGTTATTCACAGACCTATTTTGAAATAGAATATAATTTGTTTTTGAAATATTAAGTTTTAATTTATTTGATTGAATCCATGATTTTACGTTGCTTAGCTCTGGCATTAAATTTGTGTATAGTGAATCTAGATTTTTGTCCTTGAGTAAAAGTGTTGTGTCACCAGCATAAATCAGAAAAGAAAATTTTGTGCTAGCATTTGCAATGTCATTAATATATATAAGAAAAAGAATCGGACCTAAAACAGAACCTTGAGGTACACCTTTATATATGGATTCAAATGGAGAGTAAATCTGATTACAAAATACACTCTCTTTTCTGTCACTGAGATAACTCTGAAATAATTTCAATGGAACACCTCTTATTCCTAAGTGTTCTAATTTGTGAAGTAAAATTTTGTGGTCAAGGGTATCAAATGCTTTTGATAAATCCATGAATACACCAATAACATATAGTTTTTCTTCCAAACATGTGTACACATTGTTGAAAAACTGTAGTATTGCATCTTGTGTGTGTATGTGTGTGTGTGTGTGTGTGTGTCAGTTTATGTGTGTGTGTGTCAGTGTGTGTGTGTGTGTGTGTGTGTGTGTGTGTGTGTGTGTGTGTGTGTGTGTGTGTGTGTGTGTGTGGTGTCTGTGTCTGTGTCTGTGTGTGTGTGTGTGTGTGTGTGTGTGTGTGTGTGTGTGTGTGTGTGTGTGTGTGTGTGTGTGTGTGTGTGTTTTGTACATGCAGCACAACACTTGCCCGTTTCAGTCAATCACGCTAATGACACTGCCCCGAAAAGGTCACTAAAAGCATTAGTATCATCATCAATAGCAGGCAGTCAACACCACAACACCACAGCACCACAACACCACAACACCACAACACCACAGCACCACAACACCACAACACCACAGCACCACAACACCACAACACCACAACACCACAACACCACAACACCACAACACCACAGCACCACAACACCACAACACCCCAACACCACAGCACCACCACAATACAGATAAACTAGCTTATCCCACACCAGCAAAACTATACCGAAACAAAACTATAAGAAATATAAAACAAAGAAATTACCGAAATAAAAAGGAGCATACATGTTATAGGAAACTGCATTTGTTAGTTCCTGTTTTTATTTGTTTTTTGTTTTTTTCTTTAATAGAAAATAATACGTGACATGAGTTAGGGGTTTTAGTAATAGATTAGATTATATACCCATTATTTTTTGTACTATATTTAAATAACCCATAGATAAAATTAATGATAGTACTAATGATACTAATGAAAATATTGATAATAACGAGAAAATAGAATAGTGATAATAATGATAGTGATTTTGAGTCATAGTAAATTCAGAACAATGCCATGGTTTCAGTAATGAATTCGTACTGTTTTTTTTTTTTTTTCCCCTTTATTAAAATTCCCATAGATGAATAACAGTAGTAATAAACTAATAATAATAATGAAAATGTTAATAATAACGATAATAATTAAATAGTAATAGTAATAATGATTTGAGTGATATTAATTTCACAACAATAACGTAATCCGATGGTGCAATTTCATCTTAATGTAATCTGTTGAAAGCAGTGATTATCTCCCCGGCGTGGAAACTGATTTACCGCACCTTTTAGAACGTTCGTGGAGAGAGAGAGAGAGAAAGAGACAGAGAGAGAGAGAGAGAGAGAGAGAGAGAGAGAGAGAGAGAGAGAGAGAGAGAGAGAGAGAGAGAGAGAGAGAGAGAGAGAGAGAGAGAGAGAGAGAGAGAGAAATACACCACCTCGTCTCTTCCACATTTCTCCCATTTCTAAACTTTTCCTTTCCTATTCCTTCCATTTATTTCATTTTCCTCCATTTATTTTCTTCCATCATCTCTTCCCACACATCCACTTATTTATTCATTTCCTCACATTCCTTTTCTCCTTCATTCCTCCTTCTTCTTCATTCCTTCCATCTTCCTCTTCTTCTTTCTCCTCCATTTCCTCCCTCCACAACCCTTCCTCAAGCTTACCTTTCCTCCATTTTTTCCAACGCAGCAAAGTGACTAAAACTACCTTAAAAAATACATATAAATGGCAAGGTGCAGGCGGCGGGTTAGCCTGTTCCTCGCCCTAACCAAAGTCGTGAATCAAGCGTCCGCCAATTAAGATGGAACGCTACTGTAATCCATATTAATGATGGAGAGACGAAGAGAAGCCGCGGGTTTTGGCGTGGGAGAAGCAGAATAAGAGGTGAAAAGACGACGGAAAAAGAAAAAGAAGTAGAATAATAGGTGAAAAGACGATGAAAAGTGAAAAAGAGAGGTGAAAAAACGATGGAAAGAGGAAAGAAAATAGAGTATAAGGTGAAAAGATGATGAAAAAAGAGAAAAAAAGTAGAGTATGAGGTGAAAAGACGATAAAAATGGAAATTTGGAAAGAAATGGGGAGGAAATTTGAGGTGTTAAAAGTAAGATGTAAGAGAAGGGCATGAGAAGAGTGTAAGGAGGAAGAAGAGGGAAGCAGAGTTTAATATACAAGAAGGAGTAGCAGTCTAGATATAGCAGCAGAAGGAACAGGAGGCGAAAAGAGGAAGAAGAAGAAGGAAAATATAGCAGGTGTTGAAAAATAAGGCAGAAACAGGACATGAAAAGGCAGTAAAGAAGGAAAGGAAGAAAAAGAAGCAGAGGAAGAAAATGATCAATTACAATAAGTAGGAACAGTAGGAAAAGGCACAAAGAGGAAGAAGAGGAAGGAAAATAGAGTAGGTAGGTGTTGAAAAATTAGACGCTGAAGGAGGATATGAAAAGAGTGTAAGGAAAAAGAATGAAGTAGACGTTAATTTACAGAGTGTAGGAGAAAGTACAAAGAAGCAAATGAAAAAGAGGCAGAATATGAGGTGAAAAGACAATGAAAAAAGAAAAAGAGGCAGAATAAGAGCTGAAAAGACAATGAAAAAAGAAAAAGAGGCAGAATAAGAGGTGAAAAGACGATGGAAAAAAAGAAAGAAGCAGAATATGAGGTGAAAAGACGATGGAAAAAGAAAAAAAGCAGAATAAGAGGTGAAAATTTGCAAAAAAAATGGAAAATAGGAAATAAATGGGAAGAAAAATTGAGGTGTTGAAAAATATGATGCAGGAAAAGGGCATGAAAAGAGCGTAAAGAGGAAAAAGAATAATACAGAGGTTAAATTACAGGTAGTAGAAGCAGTAGAAGACAGTAGGAACATTAGGCGAAAAGAGGAATATGAAGAAGAAAAATAGAGCAGGTGCTGAAAAATAAGACAGACTTGGACATGAAAAGACCGCAAAGCAAAGGAAGAAAAAGGAGAGGAAGAAAATGTTAAATTGCAAGAAGTACACTCTTAGAAAACAAGGGTAGGAAAAGGGAAGAAAAAGGGTATTTGTAGTGATGAAATACTGCTACCCTTTTTCTACCCTTACAAATATACCTTTTCGGATCGACGCAAATATACCCTTTTGCAACCCTCTCGTCTAAAAAGGGTAGATAAAGGGTAGATGAAGGGTATAATCGGCAGCATCTACCCTCCAGCCTGGACATAGGGTTTAAAAAGGGTAGTGATGGTGCGATGTAACAATTCTACCCTTAATATACCCCCCATTTCTGAGAGTGTAGGAGCAGTAAAAGAAGACCAAAAGAGGAAGAAGAGGATGGAAAATGGAGCAGGTGTTGAAAAATAAGACGTTGAAGAAGATATGAAAAAATAATAAGGAGAAAGAGCTATTAAGTATATGATAATTTAAGAAAGTGGGAACAGTAGGAAAAAGCACACAGAGGAAGAAGAGGAAGGAAAATAGAGTAGGAAAGTGTTGAAGAAATAGGAAGAGTAAGGAGGAGGAGTTGAGAGGACGTGAAGAAAAATATACAAGAGAAAGTTACAAGTTAGTGGGGCGAGGTGGTGATGGGGAGAAAAAGTTATTAATGAAGATGAAAAGATGGAAGATGGCGTCATAGTTGTCCAGATTTTTTTTATTGGTGAGAGAGAGAGAGAGAGAGAGAGAGAGAGAGAGAGAGAGAGAGAGAGAGAGAGAGAGAGAGAGAGAGAGAGAGAGAGAGAGAGAGAGAGAGAGAGAGAGAGAGAGAGAGAGAGAGAGAGAGAGAGAGAGAGAGAGAGAGAGAGAGAGAGAGAGAGCTAAATGGACACAAACCCTGAAAACAAAGTAAAGAAATGAAAGGTATAAACGGAGGAGAGTGAAGAGTGAGAGAGAAAGGAGAAGAAAGAGAGAGAGGAGAAGAGGTGACACATAGGCTGGTCTGAGTAAATAGCTAATACCTTCCATCACAACTTTGCTCTTGGCTCAATTTGTTGGCGTAATTTCCCTTCTAATTTCTTGACAAAGTGTAATGAAAGGCTTTGATGCTTCGCTGGCACTTGTAAATATCATTATAACTTTGCCTTTGTCGGTTTAAATTAAATGTCGTAATTTTTCTGCCTTACTCGATTTTGCCATTATCGAGGAGGAGGAGGAGGAGGAGGAGGAGGAGGAGGAGGAGGAGGATTTTTACAAAGGATTACAAAGGAAACACAAACAGCAACAGACCAATAGGTCCTTACAAGGCTGTTTGCTTTAACTACACTACACTAACCAGATAATAAGAGAGAAAGGATAGGAAAGTAGAAGGCTCCTCCCCACCCACCCATCCCTCCAGCCGAAGCTGGCCGGAAATGAAGTGATACCATGCAATATAGAAAAACTGCATGGAATTTGTGAGGAAAGTTGAAAGCTGTAATCTATGGCTAACTACTACTATGTTTGTGGGGGTAGGTTTAGTGCTTGATAGTAGGGTCATGTTATGTGTGTTTTGTAATGGTGGGAACACAGTGTGGAGTTTCAAGGGTGGTGCGGCAGCCTTGCCTGGCGCTTTCTTGGGAGGCAGCAGTCAATCAGGCCCCAGCTCCGTTCGATCCACTGCGGATTGTGTACTTTCCATGTAGGACGCCGTACACTTCAATGCCCCCTGCAGCAGTGACCCCTGATACCTTAAATCCCGATGGTGGTCACTAACTGTCAGGACCCTTACTGATCCACAGCCCGTCACAGGTCGAGAGTAGTAGTGGTAACCGTTAACTCGGGGCTATCTGTGTGTGTCATGAGGTCTAATGTAGTGTTGGTGTAGGCTCAGTGTGGAAGTTTAAGGGTGGGTCGACAGCCTTGTCTGGCGCTTGTCTTGTCAGGAGGAGGAGGAGGAGGAGGAGGAGGAGGAGGAGGAGGAGGAGGAGGAGGAGGAGGAGTTACATACATCACAAGTTGAGACGGAGACGAAATAGAAAGGAGAGATAAAAACTAAATCTGGAGTAGACGAAGAAGGAATAAGTAGACAAACACGAGAAACAAGAGTACGAATAAGGAATAAGAGGGCAAGAAAGAGGAAGAGGAGGTGGTTACGTGACCTGTTTAGCACGTTAACGAGAGGTAATTATCCGTGAGGGAACAAAGGGAGATAATTGGCATCTGAGAGGACCTGAGTGAATTGCTTGAGTTATGGCGAGACAAAAGCTTGGCGAAAATGGGGGTCCAGTTTTTTTTTTAACTAGTCTATATTTTTTTACTCTCTCTCTCTCTCTCTCTCTCTCTCTCTCTCTCTCTCTCTTTTCTCTCTCTCTCTCTCTCTCTCTCTCTCTCTCTCTCTCTCTCTCTCTCTCTCTCTATCTCTCTCTCGCTGAGGTTCATTTGTAAAGGTTAAGTGACAGAGACAAAAATAAAAACAAAGTTGATTTGAAACTACTATGTATACGTCGCATTTTTGTGAATAAAGAAGAGAGGGAGAAATAAGTTTTGTGGGAATAAAAGTAACAGGATTATAGATAAACCAATAACAATTTTGCTCTTTAGAAAGTTCAAGGTAGACAGGTTTTTTTTAAACTAACTCATCCTCCCCTTTCTATCCCCCCCCTCGCGCACACACACACACACACACAACAACACACACACACACACACACACACAACACACCACACACACACACACACACACACACACACAACACACACACACACACACACACACACACACACACACACACACACACACACACACCTGGGGTAACAATTGTGTAGATAAAGTTATGGCATAAACAGTCACATTTACGAAGTGTCAATCTAATTCTCTAGTGTTCATTTCATCGTTGTTTATATTTTGTTGTTGTTGTTTTGTTACAGTGTGAAGGTGTGAGGTGCTCCCCCCCCCCCCCCTTCCAGTCACCTGCTTGCCCTAAACACAGGTAAGTTATTAGACCCTTTTCCTTCTCTTATAATATATATAATATCTCTCAGAAAAATATTTTACTCTGATGTGTCTTTGAATTTAACCATAGATTATACCGATTGTATAATGTCAATGTAATGAT
>JACEEZ010019770.1:0-2500 GCA_016584305.1 Chionoecetes opilio | reverse complement strand
TGGTGTGTTTGATGGTGTGTTAGATGAAGGTGTGTTAGATGAAGGTGTGTTAGATGAAGGTGTGTTAGATGAAGGTGTGTTAGATGAGGGTGTGTTAGATGAAGGTGTGTTAGATGATGGTGTGTTAGATGGTGTGTTAGATGAAGGTGTGTTAGATGAAGGTGTGTTAGATGAAGGTGTGTTAGATGAAGGTGTGTTAGATGAAGGTGTGTTAGATGGTGTGTTAGATGAAGGTGTGTTAGATGAAGGTGTGTTAGATGATGGTGTGTTTGAAGGTGTGTTAGATGAAAGTGTGTTAGATGGTGTGTTAGATAAAGATGTGTTAGATGGAGTGTTAGATGAAGGTGTGTTAGATGATGGTGTGTTAGATGATGGTGTGTTAGATGAAAGTGTGTTAGATGATGGTGTGTTAGATGAAGGTGTGTTAGATGGTGTCTTAGATGGTGTATTAGATAGTGTGTTAGATGGTGTGTTAGATGGTGTGTTAGATGAAGGTGTGTTAGATGATGGTGTGTTAGATGAAGGTGTGTTAGATGAAGGTGTGTTAGATGAAGGTGTGTTAGATGAAGGTGTGTTAGATGATGGTGTGTTAGATGATGGTGTGTTAGATGATGGTGTGTTTGATGATGGTGTGTTAGATGAAGGTGTGTTAGATGAAGGTGTGTTAGATGGTGTGTTAGATGAAGGTGTGTTAGATGATGGTGTGTTAGATAAAGGTGTGTTAGATGGTGTGTTAGATGAAGGTGTGTTAGATGAAGGTGTGTTGGATTAAAATATGTTAGATGTTTGTGTTAGATGAAGTGTGTTAGATGAAGGTGTGTTAGATGAAGGTGTGTTAGATGGTGTGTTAGATGAGGATGTGTTAGATGATGGTGTGTTAGATGGTGGTGTGTTAGGTAAAGGTGTGTTGGATTAAGGTGTGTGTCTGACCCCCACCGCCCACCACCTGGTTCTTAATACGCTCTATATATGCAACAGACTCATGCACCATCCACGTGTCTTCCTCTGCCCTCCACTATTTATGCCTTTGTATCAATGATCTCATATTACACACGAATGAGTCCACACGAATGAAGAGGAGGAGAGAGAGGGGAGAGAGAGAGAGGAGAGAAGGGGAGAGAGAGAGAGAGAAAGAGAGAGAGAGAGAGAGAGAGAGAGAGAGAGAGGAGAGAGGAGAGAGGAAAAGAGAGAGAGAAAGGAGAGAGAGAGAGAGAGAGAGAGAGGGGAGAGGAGAGAGAGAGATGGGAAGGGAAGGGGAAAAAAACGTATGAAAAAGGAAAGAAATATGGAAAAAGAGGAGTAAGAGAGAGAGAGAGAGAGAGAGAGAGAGAGAGAGAGGGAGAGAGACGAGAGGAGAGAGAGGAGAGAGAGAGGGGAGAGAGAGAGAGAGAGAAAGAGAGATGGGAAGGAAAGGAAATAAAACATGAAAAGGAAAAGAAATATGGAAAAAGAGGAGTAAAAGAGAGAGAGAGAGAGAGAGAGAGAGAGAGAGAGAGAGAGAGAGAGAGAGAGAGAGAGAGAGAGAGAGAGAGAGAGAGAGAGAGAGAGAGAGAGAGAGAGAGAGAATTTAAGAAAACCATTAAAATTCTCTGCGTCCTTATGAATTCTTCCAAACCAAAGGAATGATGAACCCCCCCTTCCCCCCTTCTCCCTCTACCCCCCTCCCCCCCTCCCCCTCCCCCTTCCCCCCTCCCCCCTTCTCATCCACCCACCATAAGTTTTTTCTCCCCCCTTATTTTTCGTTCCTTGAGGTGTAGTAGTGTAAAGGCTGTTTATTTAACGAGCTACAAAGGTCAACAAAGGTGTAGATTTATTTTATATATACGTATGGTAAGGACAAGGAGCGACGCCAGATGTATGTGAGAGATAATTCAAAGGTGTTGTATCGTACCACCTGTGTTGTTAATTACAGGTAGATGTGTCCTGTGATGGGGGAAAAGTTTAAAGGAAAAAGAAATAGGAGTGAGGGAAGAGGATATGCCATGTCCAAAATTGTCCATCCCTGTTTTTGTGTTTTTTTTCTGATGGGCTTCTTTTTAAGATATATGTTTTTAGATGTCACCAATTATAAAAAAAATTATTTCATTGATTTATATGGCTCAACAATTTTTTTTTATAGAATTTCATTAATTTCCTTGCCCAATTTTTGTTTTAATACGGGTTTAATTGACCTACCTTGCACGGTTTCATTTTTTTTTTTACTTATATACAAATTTCCTTACACCTATATCATATTATTTGCCTGCTTCAACTTATTTTTTATTTTTTTAATTGTATATTTTTGCATGTTTTTTTATTTATCTATTTTATTTTATTCGTTTATTTATTTATTTATTTTTGGTTGGGTTGAACGTCGCCCTATCACAGCTTAACAATGCTGCGATCCCTACCTTAGCCTAACGACCCGATCGCATAATATTACCAACTCTTCCAAACTCAGTTATCAGTGAATTTTGATCAATTTTACCCTAGATTACCATTAATTCGGATTTATTAATTT
>JACEEZ010019769.1:0-29582 GCA_016584305.1 Chionoecetes opilio | reverse complement strand
AAGAAAAGGCTCGACTCATTCCAGGTACGGGACCGGCACGGCCCAAACCGGGGGGCCACAACAAAATACGTATTATAAGTTGTACGTGGGCAAGTTCCAGTGGAATAAGCAGTGAAAGCTATCTCGTGTACCGGCGCTAGTTATCCTGTGTACAGGGTTAGTTATTTCAAAAGTTCGGCTGTTTACGTCACCATGTCCGGGATATAAGTAGGTGGGTGCTTCCTAGGAAATAGCAGGTCGTTTTTGGGGCGATTTTAGCTAGACGTAATTAATTACGTAGATGCAAAAGTTCAGTTTACCAGTTCGGCTGTAGACAGCCGAACCAAAATTATGGATTGTTATTGCCAATTATTGCCAGATATTCCATACGTTCGTGACATGTGACAGGGCCTTTACAAAGGGCATGTTGTATATTTTTTTTTTAAATAACTCGAATAGAAGGCTCGTCTGTTTTTCTCTTCATATTTCGAGGGCTTCCTTAGCAAATCTAGTATGCCAATGCACGAGAAAAAAAAATGCACGTATGAGCCGAATCACAAGACTAAGAATGGCAGTTCCTTGCCACGTGAATTTTCTGCACCGCCGCGGGGGAAAACATGCGTGTGAGGAGATCTTGGGGACTAATTATCATAAGTGTGTGAGGAGATCAAAACGTTTACCACTAGAAGTTTCATGTTATTTTCATAATTTATATTAAAGTATCTAGCGCAACATGCTCGGGATATTTATTTGTGGGGAGTGAAAGCATTACGATTTTTCTTCATTTTCAAAAATTTTTCCCTTTTTGTGTGGTAAAAAAAATTATTCTCCTCTCCTCTCTCCTCTCTCTCTCTCTCTCTTCTATCTCTCTCTCTCTCTCTCTCTCTCTCTCTCTCTCTATCTCTTCTCTCTCTCTCTCTCTCTCTCTCTCCTTTTCTCTCTCTCTCTCGGTTTTATAATATATATATATATATATATATATATATATTATATTTTATATATATATAATTTTATATCTATATATATAAATATATATATTAAATATATAATATAGAATAGATATTATATATATAATATAAAATAAAACTATATATATATATAAAATAATGATATATAGATATACTATATATATCATAATATATATATATATATTATATAATTTATATATTATAAATATATATATATATATAAAATATATATAAAATATAAAATTGTATATATAAAATATATATAATATATATATAATATATTATATATAAAATATATATATATATTATATTATCATCTTGTTCTTTAAAAAGTGTTTCCTTTGTCATTTACTTGTGTTTCATCGTGCTTTTTCAATACCTTTTTTTATTCACTCACTTCATTTTTGTTTATTTTCATATATTTCTTTTCAAAAACATACATACCAGTCAATCTGTTTAATTTTTGATAGTCATAGTTCACCTCTCTAACATATGCATACATGTTACTTGGTCATGTCTTTTATGTATTTTCCTCTTTTCCATAGCCAGCTAGACGAGAGGAAAGCAGTAAATGTGATAAATCTAGACTTTCAGAATGCGTTTGACAAAAATACGCAATAAGCGTTCACTTAAGAAATTAATGTCGCACGGCATAATTGGAAATATCTTTAATTGGTTGAGGACTGCGTATTCTGATAGAAAGCAGCGGTTGTATTTTTGTAATTAATAGAAAGCCATCAGTGGTGAGACGTTATAAGTAGTTTAAAACATGAATTTTTGCTAGGTCCTGCACTTTTTTCCAATCTATGTAAACGTAGACAAAAGGCTTCACCTGTAAGATATCAAAATTGGGGAAACTATACTAAAATAAAAATAAAGTTATCAAAACTTCCGATAAAAATACAATTGTAATATGATTTTGATCGCTTAATCAATTGGGCAAATAAGTGCAGATGAGAATTAATACCGATAAGTGAAAGTTTTTGCATATAGGATGTATTAACGATTCAAATGAAACTACTCAATGGACGAACGTTTAACTTTCTAATGTTACCGAAGAAGAAAAAAATTACGGGTATTAAAAGCAACGACCTGAAGCCCAATAAATATTGTTCAGAAGTTGTTTAAGAGGGCTAACAAATGAACGGTTTCATAGGAAGAACTTTCGATGTAAGTCTGAAAAGTCATTCTTACACTTTTCAATGCCCATCGTGCGTCCTCATCTTGAATTTTTGCGTTCAGTTCGGGTACCCCACTATAGAAAATTCAAGTGCTTGTGGGCCCTTCAGACCCATGTATTTATGTTTGTAGTAGTAGTATTTATTTGACAACAATGTGAGTGCAAACCCAATCGTGTTGTTGCCGTCGTTGGTCAATGGTCAAAGTGCTCGGGGTAGACCACGGTCCGTGTGATACCACGGGGCGCCAACACTTCGACGGCATCAGTTTCAGCCAAACCCTTGACAGGCTGACGTAGAGTTGGTCGTGAGTGAACCCCAGGTGTAGGCAAGTGACTCCCACGTAGCTCTTGGTCTGGCCCTGGCACTTGTTGATCGTCATGACAAATGCAACACGGATGGGAAAATGCAGGGCGCCGCATGAGGAAAACCAGTGCCAGATGCTGCCTGCGTGATAATGGGTACGCGAGGCAGGTAGAAGTCGTCGCCTCGGCTCGGGGCCGGTGATTACCTGCAGCTGCAGGGACGTTGCACTGATGCCACGCACGAACTGATGGTGCCGTTGGACGATGCCGGGTGGGCAGATGTAGCGCAACACCATCACGGTACACCAGTTTTCAGTATAATGTCGTGCTGCGGCAGACCCGGCATCTCAATCTTGTCGGCTACCCAAAACAGACAGACAGACACACGGCTACTGCTATAGTAACTATACAAGTGGGGTGGGCCCTTCGGACCCAGTATTGATGTGTGTAGTAGTAGTATATATTAGACAACAATGGAGTGCAAACTTCAATCGTGTTGTTGCTGTCGTTGGTCACTGGTCAAAGTGCCTCGGGGAAAAACCACCTCCACCACCGTAGTCTGCCTCAAACCCAAGCCCACGCTGTCTCAGCCAGGCTCACGCCTGTCTCAGCCCCAGCCGCACGCCTGTCTCACCCCCGCCCCACGCCTGCCTCACCCCAAACCCCACGCCTGCCTCACCCAGCACCACGCCTACCCCCCAGCCCAACGCCTGCCTCTCCCCACCTCCACGCCTGCCCACCCCAGGCCATCACGCCTTGCCTCACCCCAGCCCACGCCTGTCCTGCAAACACACACACACACACACAAAAGCAATACACACGCACACACACACGCACGCACGTACGCACGCCACACACACATACACACATACACACACACACACATGCATGATCCACACACACACACACACACACACACACACACACAACACACACACACACACACACACACCACACACCCCAACACACAAACACAAACACACAACACACACACACACACACACACACACACACACACACACACACACGCACACAGACGGTAAGCCATGAGGCTACGGGAAAATTAAGCAAATGCGGCAAATGTTACCGCAGAGTTTTTCCTGTAATTAATCTCTGAAAAAGTGTTTTTAGCCAAAACCCCCTTTCAAAATTTTTCAATCGACATGGAACCAAGCTGCTCACCACCTAAGATTATTTTCGATTTTGTGAGCCTACTCTCATCAAAATTGAATTTACAGTTCGGCTACCCAAAACAGACAGACAGACAGACAGACAGACAGAAAAGACAAACACGGCTATCCTATAGTATATTGGATATAGCAAAGCTGGAGAAAGTAGGAAGAAAAGTAAAAAAAATTATTCCGCGTTTGCGAAACAAGCCATACGAGATCAATTAAAGGAACTTACTTGTTCAGTTTGTCAAAACGCATTTTCGGGGAGGACTTAATAGAATTGTTTAAAATGTTCCAGGGTTTTTCAATATGTTAATATAAACAAACTTTTGAAAATTTATTGACAAACATACTCGTAGTTTTGGAACAAAATCATATGTAAGCGATTTCGGCACATGAAGCAAAGCATTTTCTTTTAAAAGAGTTTTAATATTTTGGGAAATCCTTCCAGTACAAGTAGTTAATAGTAAAACGGTTGAGGCTTTTAAAAACAAAACTAGATAAATATTAGCATTAAGCCCCAAATCGATATTTTGGCCCCCGGGTAATTTTTTTTTTAACTTAAAATTTTTCTTTTGACGTATGTTCTTTTTCAACTTTTTTATCAAATTCCATGGCAGCTTTTCAATACCCTTTTTGGGGTTTTTTTTTCGTTTTTTTCCCGCGGCCTCGGCGGAGGGAGAGGTGAGTGGGGAGAACCTTCAAAATTTTCTTTTTTTCTAACTTCTAAAGTAGAAAAATAAAGGGTAAGAAGTTTTCAACAGGAGCCTCGTTTGGCAGCTTAGGGCTGGCTCGTTTTTTTTTGTATTCCTTTGTATTCCTTTAAAACCCGTCTTCCCTTCCCTCTTTTCCCCCCCACTCTTATGGTCCTCCCTTTCTTCCCCTACCCCCTTTCTTTCCCCCACCTTTTTTTCTCCCCCTTTTCTTCCCCTCTCCTCTTCTTCTTTTCTTTATATTTTCTGATTTTCTTTTTCCCCGGCAAATTTTTCTTCTTCTCTTCTGCTCCCCCCTTTTTAATGATCCTACCCTCCTCCCCCCTATTATTTTCCTTCTCCGGGTCCTTTTTTCCCCTCCTATACTGCTATCTTCCCCCATTTATGGCCCTCCCCAGTTTTTCCCCTATTTTTCCACTCAAATTAGGTTGTGTTTCAGTTACCCCCAAAAGTATTCGCATTATTTCGATTGCCTTTCTTTTAAGTCCGCCACCCCAAATATAAACCCTTTATACTGTTTTACGTAAAAAGATTGAAGGGGGACAATAACTTTCGTTTTTTATTCACAAAACCCACTTTGGGCCACAAACCCAAAAGTTATTTTTTCCCCCCCCAATGAACCTGTAGTTAGAGTTTGAAATAATAAAAAAAAAAAACCAAACTATAGATACAAGGCTTTATAGATACATAAAATCTTCATCACAAAAAAAACAGCGATTTTTTCTTACCTTGGTTTCGGGTAAATTTAAATTTTCGTTTGGGGATATCTGAGATTTTGGCATTGACCTGCACGGAAGAAAAAAAAAACGGGTTTTTTGCCCTCGAAGGAAATTTTTCTGGCACCAATAAACTTTCACAGAGCGTAATTTCATGGGGTACTCGCACAACGAAAGTTTTTTTCGTAAATTTTGTCACATGAAATCATTAATGAACGTTTTTTAGGTACATAGGATTCCCACCACATTCATCTTTGTTTTCATTATTGGGCCTCGGGACAACGCCAAACGTTTTCAGGATCACCCCGGGGGACTCTTGGCCGGAGTTTTTTCCCTCTTATAAACACATTTTCCCAAAAATCAGCTCTCTCCCTTCCTCCTCCCACCTTTTTCCCCTCCTCTTTTTTTTTCTTTTTTGATCTTCTTTTTTCATCTCAACACCCCCTCAGTACTTTCCTTTTACCCTTCCCTCACCTCCCCCTTACCTGTCTTTATGGTTCATTTTTAGCTGAAAAAGTAAAAAAAAAAAAACCAAAAAGGAAAGGATTTTTTTTGGTGGGGTTGTTGTTTTGGGTTTTGTGTGTGTGTGTTGGGTGTGTTGTGTGTGTGTGTTGTGGTGTGTGTGTTGGTGTTGTGTGTGTGTGTGTGGGTGGGGTGTGTGTGTGTGTGTGTTGTGTTGTGCGCAAACCCAAAGAAAAAGTTAGGGGGAAAAGAATTACCAGTATATCGCCCTTTTGGAGACCGTATAACGATCAGATAGAAAATTGTAAGCAGATAAATGCTTAGAACTTTCATTTTACGTTAGATTAAAAAGTTTTGGGAAAGGCAAGAAGTCAAACTTATAGGACGGTAGTTTTTAATGATTAAAACGGTCCCCCCTTTTGGGGGACAGGTTTGAGGAGCAAATTTAGCAAGAAGGAAAGGTGGAAGGGATAGACAAACACGGACAAATTTTTCTAGGCAGGGTGCGGACAAGGCCGTTTTTTTTTGAAAACAAAAGGGGGGAAATCCGCAGGCCCAAATTTCCCAAGATCTAGGCCCGAAAAAACAAAAATAAAAAAACAGACGACTTTTAAACAGACATAAATACTCAAAGGAAAAAGGAAAGTATGAAAAAGTCCCAACAACCAGATGAGATTTTTAGCAAGGTTTTGGCAAATGTTCAGTATTTAAAAAAGAGAGACAGCTGTGGGGCCCTCTGGGAGAAGATAGAGGGGAAAAATAAAAAAATTTGTTTTAAATGTTTTTTTGCTAAATAAAAAGGGGCACGAGAGAAGTTGATTCAGAAGATTTTTACATTTTTTATGAAAAGAAGGAATTTTTGGGGAAAGTTGAAGAAACAATTGGCAGATTACGGGGAGAAATTAAAAAGGGAAAGAGTTTCAGTAGGGAGGGGACGGTACCATCATGAGCTACCCTCTATCTTGGACAGCATGAAAAAAAGCCCGAATTTAAACCCAAAGGTGAGGGCTTTAGGATAGATAGATTGTGGAATGTAGATGTATGCTCCGAGAAACCAAAACCCAGCTATGGCTCTGCACAAAGAGATGGGTCTCGAAATGGAACAATAATCACCATGTAAAATTGAGTGCACTCCCTTAGGTCCTACTCAAGGAAGCCCACATAGGGGCAATGCCCGCGGGCAAAAGCGAGCATTTTGCCTGTTGACAGGCCACGCTTGTGCCCGGGGGCAAACGAGTAAATGCCCGTGAGGGTGGGTGAGCGATTTCACCAAGCACTGCCTCCCGCCCCCAGGCGTGCGCCAGACATCGGGGTTTTACTTTTGGAGCTTTGGAGTGGAGAAGGAAGCCACTTCTTTTTCTCCATTTGCCCTTTTTATTTTTCAGCAATAGCAAAGATTATGGACACAGTGCCAGCTTTTACGGTCCTTCCCCTTGCATTTTTGTCGGGACCGCAACATCTTCCGAATAGAGCAGGCTACACTGCTGGGTGCCCCGCTCCTCGCCCGACTGGGCCAGGCAAATCTGCTTGGGGGAAGACAGTTCAGTGTGCCCCCCGGCTTTACCCCCCTGTGTGGGCGAGTTTAGCGGTTGAAAGCCAGAAGACTCGGGTTTGGTGGGTCCCGAGGCAGCACCGGAGCCATATGACAGAAACAGAAAAAATTAAAGGTTACAGAATAATTTGGACGGAGAAGCCCTACGGAGAGAATAGTTCAAAAGTAAACAGAAGGTTAGAAAATTAGGCAAGCATGTTTGGAAATGTTTATAGGTGGGAAAGGGGGACCGGGGGTTTTGGCAGGGGTTTAAATCCCCCTCGCGGGGTGGTGGCTTCGGCCCAAAAAGCACTTAAAAAGCAGAATAAAAAAAATTTAAAAATTTGCGATACCATAGAGGTAGTAGGCCCCTTTCAAAATACAAATAGGAAATAAAAAATGTAAACATGCTTTTTGATGGACGAAGAAAGAGAGAGAGAGAGAGAGAGAAGAGGAGAGAGGGGAGAAGGGGAAGAGAGAGAGAAGAAGAATGAGAGGAGAGAGAGAGAGAGAAGAGAGAGAAGAAGGGAAGAGAGGAAAAAGGGGAGAGAGAGAGGGGGAAGAGAGAAAGGGGAGAAAAGAGAGAGAGAGAGAGGAGAGAGGGGAGAGAGGGGAGAAGAGAGGAGAAGAGGGGGGAGAGAGAGAGATGAAGAGAGAGGAGGAAAAAAAAAATAAAAAAAAGAGAGGGGAAAAAGAGAGAGAGAGAGAGAAGAGAGAGAGGGAAAGAGAGGAAGTAGAGGGGGGGAAAAAAAAGAGAAGAGGAAGGAAGGGGGAAGAGGGAAGGGGGAGAAGAGAGAAGAGGAAAGAGAGAGGAGGGGAGAGAGGAGAGAGGAGAGAGAGAGGAGGGGGGAGAGAGAAGAGAAAAAAAAAAAGAGAGAGAGGAAGAGAGAGGGGGAGAGAGAGAGAGGAGGAGAGAGGAGGAGAGGAAGAGAAAAAAAAAATTAAAAAGGGGGAAGAGGAGAGGAGGGAGAGAAGGGGAGAGAGAGAGAGACGAGGGAGAAAAATAAGAAAAAAGGAAAGAAACCGGAAGAAAAAAAAAGGAAAGAAAGGGAAAAGGCCCCCCCATTTTTTTAATTTTTTAGAAGGCATTTTAGTGTTTTTCCAGAAAAAAATTTTTAAAGGTGAAAAGCCCATTTTTTTTTTATAAGCTGTCAGTGTAAAATTTTAAAAAAAATTTTTTTAATTGTGGGAAATTCATTTTATTTATTCCTAATATTTGGAAAGGTGGTTTTTGTTTTTTTTTTTTTGTGGGGATCTTTTTTTTTTTTTGATTAAGTAAAAATTTTTTTTTAAAGTGTATGCAAATAAGACAATGTTGTATTTGATTTTAAAATTTACAAAATATAAAAATTTTATATACTTTAAAGCACGGTCCGTCGAGCCGAAAATCCCTGGCGGACAAATTTTTTTTACTGTATGTTAGAGGCTGGGGGAAAATTAGACAGCTGAAAGAAAATGGAATAATTAAAGTTACATACATGGAAAAAATTAACCCCAAAATAGGATATCTAAAAACTACAGTGCTTGAAAAATGACAAAAAGGGAATAAATATAATTACAGTAGTGCATAATAAAAATGATAGTAATAATGAAAAATATTAATAAAAATAAAATAATAATAATAAAAAAAAAATAATAATAAAAAGAATAAAATAATAAAATAATAATAACGATAAAAGAGTAATAAAATAAAAAAAATTTAACAGTAATAATAATAATAATAATAATGTAATAATAATAATAGAAAAATAATAATAAAAATTTGAGCGAAAAAAATAGATAGAATATTTTTATTTGTTGTATAAAAAAAATTTGCATATTTATTGATAATTAAAAAATTTTAATTTTTTCGCTTTCTAACTACGTACTGGTGTTGTAAGTAAAACTTTTTTATAAAGGGGGCATACTTTAAACAGTTTCGGACAAAACTGATTCCCACTTTTTTTAAAATAATATGTTATAAATTTTGACAAATTGGTTTAATATTTAACTCGTTGTATGGGTAAATTTCAATAAACAAAATTGTATATTGTCTTGACTTTGAATATTAATAATAATCTGAAATAATGGACAAAAGGATTTTTTTTAATTTTTTTTCAGGAATATTTGGGCTTTTGAATCAAATTTTTAAAAGAAAAATAATCCCAATTTTTTTTTTTTAGTGCTTTTGAAAAATTACTAAAAAAAGAGTCCCCATGTGCAATTGGCATCCCCAATAAAAAAACACAGTAATGAGGTTTGTGTGAAAAAAAGAGATAATATATGTGATCATTCCCTTTTGCTTTGTCATCGCCTGGTATAGAAGTCATTTATTAAAAAGTTAAAAATATATTGATCAAGTCAACTTAAAATTTAAAGTTCTCACAGTCGTGAAAACCAAGAATTTTGGGATGATTGACTTGTTCTAAAATTTTCGCAACTAATAATATGGGGGGAGGGGGTTATTCACAGACCTTTTTTGAAAAAAATAAAATTTTGTTTTTGATTATTGAGTTTATTTATTGTTTGAACCCATAATTTACGTTTTTTAGCCCGGGCTTTACATTTTGATTGTGAATCAAATTTTAACCGTGAGTATTGAGTGTTGGTCATCAGCATATAAAAAAAAAAAAAAAATTTTTCCCGCATTTCCAATGATTTAAAGTATATAAGAAAAAAAAATGGACCTAAAACAGACCTTTTGGGAACTTTGTTTTGGATTTAAATGGGAGTAAATCTGATTAAAAAAAGATCGTTTTTTTCACGAATACCCAAAAAAAAATTTGTGGTATACTCTTTTTCTAAGTTTTAATTTGTGTAGTAAAAATTTTTGGGCTAGCTTTAGGGCAGTGTATTCAACCGGGTGGACGGTCACCTTAAGTACGAGACTAAGTGGGGGGGGAGGCGTCTTGGGGGGGAAGTGGGTGAAACGAGATCATGCCCATGTCAGATAGACGGTTTTTTTGATTTTAAACTTTTAACCCATATGAGAGAAAGTGCCTGAGAAGGTTTGCAGACAGCGAACAGACACGAGGTACGAAGTTTTATTGATACGACCCCTTATTTTGAGCGGGAAAAAACCGGATTAGTTTTAAAGACCTGTAAGACCCCCATAATATGGATTTTTACTCCTTTTTCGATGATAAAAAATGATCTTTCCGATCCCTTTGGAGCTTCGAGTGTAATTTTCTCAAAAAAGCATTTTTAAAAGCATTTGGCCATCCCAGTATTTTTTGGGGCCCCTGCTTGATATCACGAATAAAGGGGGTTTTTTAAGCAGGGCAAAGCCCGTTGTGCAGATGCCAAAATTATATCTGTGTGAGAAAAGGTTCTAAAGCTTAGTTTTAATAAAGGGCAAAAAAAAAGAAATGCCACCCCAAGTTTGGACCTATCAGCGGGTTGCAATTTAAAAAACATCTGATACCTCTATTAAATGAAGAGACAAATTGCAACAGCAGCCGGCCCACTGATTTTTTTTTCTTGAAGAAAAAAAAAGGGCTTTGTTTCTGGATTTACCAAACATAACGCAAATTAGGCCCAAATTTTACTTTAGTTTCATGAAAAAAAAGCATTTTTTGGAATTTATAAAAAATTTTTATTTTTTTCTTGTATATTTTAGTTTAGACCGCATCGAAGAATGTGTAAACGTAAATAGAGAAGAGGAAACGCTTTTTATACCCAAATTTGGGAGAATGTTTAGTCTTATATGATTAGTATTTTTACAATGTCAAGAGCCCCTGAGATTTAGAAATAAAAAAAAATTTAGGTGGACAGTTTTATCAAATCACCCCTAAGGTGGACGACATCAAAAAAGGGGAAGAACACTGATCTAGGGTATCAAAAGCGTTTTGTAAACCATGTACTCCTATAACATATAGGGTTTTTTCCCAAAAAGGGACAATTTTTAACAAACTGTGTATTGCAGACTCAGTAGAATGCAATGCTCAGAAGCCATGCGGGTTCAGCACAAGATTGTTTTTTTAAGGGAACTGTTAGGAGAGAGGAATAATTTTTTCAAAAATTTACTATAATTATATAATCTTAGATTATAAAACGAATTTAAATGGAGAAGTAGGGAAATGGGGGGCGGGGGACTTTTTAAGTCATTCGTCCCCAATTTGATAAAGAATTATTTTTTTTTTTTATGGTCGGGAAAAGGTTTAAGAAAGGTACCATTTTAAAGAAAGGTTAATAAAAGGTAGAGGAGTAGATATTAAAGGAAGCGTGCTTTTGTATTTGGGAGAATATCATACCAGGCGTATTGATTTAAGGTGTTTAAAAATTTTTTAAATTGGCTTTTTTGGTAGGAGCCAAAAATGGAAAAAAATGGTGAATTTTTTAAGATAGTTTAAAAATTGATTTGTTTTTTTCATTTACGTCAAATTTTTTAGAAATGTTTATTAAATGTCATGGAGGATCGAACAAAGGGGGTTTAATTTTATAGTGCGGTCATCATAAAATAGTGTTCTGCCATAAAAGAATGTATTTTTTCCCCCCCTGTCTTTTTTGGGGTTTTTGGTTTTCCCGAAATGATTTTTTTAAAATTTTTTGTGTTCGTAAAAAATGATTTAATTTATTCTATATTGCTGTAAGTATACCCTAAGTTAATGGGCCCTTTATAGCTAGTCTTTTAAATTGGGCTTTTTTCTTTTTCGTGGTTTTTAAAGGGGTATTTGGATATTTTACTCTTTTTTTTTCAAAAGAATCATTTAAAGGGGGAAAGTTTTTCAAATGATTTTTAAAAGCATTAAAAATAATCATATGCCCATTGAAAATATTGATTTCATACAAAATTCCAATCGAAAAGAGAATATCACTGGTTAAATTTTCCATTGAAACATTTTAATTAATCTTTATAGATAAAACTGAGATTCTTGTTTTGTATGATCAAGTTAAGTTGGGGACAAAGTGCGAAAATTATTAGAAAGTCTGTTGAATTATATAGTTACCAGTATTTTTTTCAAGTAGTGATGACCGTATGTGGTCTATGAATGTTGCTTAAGTGCTGATAACGTGGTTGGTTTGAAATATTGTTTTAAAAACAGAAAGAAACATTAAATTGATAAATTCAGAGACATTATTTCATTATTTTTCAAAAAATTCAGATTGAAGTCTCCGAAAAGATAGATACCTTGTATCTTTTATCATACTGAGGAGAAAATGTCAGTCATTCCTTATGAAAATTATAAAAATTACCATTGGGGGGTTCTATCAATGCACAAAAATAAATATTTCGTAGCTTTTAATTGTAGTCTCAAACCTATGGATTCGATATAAGTCTGAAATGGTTAATTGATTTGCACATATGAGTCATAATCATTCGACATCTAAATAGCAACACCACCACCCTGAATGTTTCTGAGGTTGTATACATGTAGTACCCATGAAGTTAATACAGTGGGCAGAAGTGAGGATCTAGCCTAATTTATGTAAGGCAAGAACATTAATTTTGATTTTGAGGTATATGCAAAATTGTATCTTTGAAATACTGAAGATCTTTGGAATGGATCGTAGTTAATATCAGATAATGTAAAAGTGTTGCTACTGAGTGAAGAAATGTAATCAAGAAGAATATAATCAGAATTCTGAACATTAATGAAACTATTGTGTGTGAAAAATTCATTTGCATCCAAGCTTGTTATAATTGCATCATCTATAGCGAAAGGGTTATATTCCAAATTGCTAAAAATATTTACGCTGCAAAAAATACAGGAGTGTGAAAAAAAAGAGTATAGTGATTCATCACTTAATGTAGCAAAAGGTAATTAATGAAATACATGCACAATGATTTCTTAATTTCCATAAAAACTAATGCAGATAAATAATATTAATATAAATAGAGGTAAGCCGAAAAAAAACCCCTTATCTACTTTGTGCGGTTTTCGTAGGTTTTTGTGCTGTCGCTGTTTAACTTTCATAAGCCGCGGCTAGGTTCCAGGAGACCGACAGTGGCCCTGCCACCAGCAGCGCCGCACCATCACCCCCACCAGAGGACGAGGCAGCGGCACCAGCGCCAACAGCAGCAGTGCATTGTGGCCGCAGGGGACTAGCGCCAGCAGTAGCAATGGAGAGAGCACCTTTTTCCCTTCCCGCCCCAGACTCCCTACCCCACCGAAACTTGTCCGCCAACAGCACCAGCTGATTCAGGCTCCACCGTGACGTCATCACCAGAATGCTAGTCGACGCTTCACCATTGGTAACCATGATTGTTGACTTTTTCTTTCCTTAATGATGTGTGTTTCCGTGTGTCTGAAGAAGGCGATCTTCCCCTCCTCCCGGGACTTGCTTCATTAAGGGAAACTGGCTCTTCTTAAGCCCTTGTGATGCCGGACACAGGTCTTCATTAATGTAGATGCCTGTGCCGCTTGAGCCCCTGACTTTCCCTAAAACCGCCTCAAGTTCACTGAACTTCTCAAACTTGCAACGACTGTTCAGGGTCGCGAGGAAGAGGCTGGGCCCTGCCGGGAGTGTGCCCCGTTTGAGCCTCATCGAAGGTATTTTCAGCTTCTCCTTCCAACAGCTTCGATACAGCATTGGCGGTTTCTTCCCAAGTTTCACCCCGAGCTTTTCTTTGAATCTCGGTTTAAATTTGAAGGTTATTCCGTCTGTTGTAATCCCTTGATGAAATTTGCCCTTTTTTCCAACTCTTCAATCCGTACTTTTAAATTACCAATTACTGTCTTATTGTTAGTGTCGGATTTCCTAAAGTAGCACTTTTAATTCACTTTTGGTTCATCGTTTGTGCTTGAGTGAATTCTAGGCTTTTTATCAAGTCCGTTGTGGTTCATTGGGCTCTGTACCCTTGATTGTAGTTGTTCCACTACAATATCCATAGCAGTCCTAAAGGTATTGCCCGGGTTTCCTCAAGAAGCACCTTAATAGCCTCAAAGTCCTTGGCTAATACAGCTGAAGTCTCGAAACACTTTATCGGTCCAGGATCAAGAACACATTTATCCGTGTCCGCTCGCTACCACGACGTGTGTGTGTGGTGTGTGTGTGTGTGGGGGTGTGTGGTGTGTGTGTGTTTTGTGTGTGTGTGCTTTGTGCGTGTGCATGTGCTTTTGTGCATGTGCGGCGTGCGTGCGTGCGTGCGTGCGTACGTGTGTGCGTGCGTGCGTGGATGCGTGCGTGCGTGTGTGTGTGTGTGTGTTTTGTTTTGTATGTGTCATGTTCCATGTGTTGAATGTGTTGTATGTGTCCTGTTTCATGTGTCATGCATATGTTTAATGTGTTGTATGTAGTTTTAAATGTGTATTTTTCCATGTGATGAATGTGTTGTATGTGTCAGTGTTTCATGTGTCATTTTTCATGTGTTGAATGTGTTGTATGTGGGGTTTATGTGTTACTGTTCCATCGTTGAATGTGTTGCATTGTGTCATGTGTTTCATGGTATAAATGGTTGTATGTGTTCATGTACTTTGTGTTATTTGTGTATGTTTTTATGTGTTTCAAGTGTTATGTCATGTGTTTCATGTTTTGGTTTCATGTGTTTTGGGGTTTTATGTTTTTAAGTGTTTCAATATGTTTGTCATGTGTTCATAAAATTATGGTTGGGGTTTTGTGATGTATTTGTGCAAGGGTGATTGTTTTTTATGTGTTTCATGAATTGTGTCAGTGATTCATGTATTTTACATTTTTTGTTCCTATATAACACGGGGAACAATTTGAAGAAAAAAAAAATTGTTGAGTTAGATTTTTGAGCTTATTTAGACTAAAAGGGGCATGCTGATTCCAAATCTGTAGTCAGTTTTTTTCTAGCACGTCAAGTTTTTTCTCCACAGCTTCCCCTCCAGATAAGCAAAAATTCCACTTGTGAGCTGAAGTAAAAATTGCCAGCTGATTACGATTTGAATGTGGCAACTTGTTTGTGCAGTTACAATTGAGACAGGCGGTGAGAGGTCCCTGTGTGTGCAGCTCCCAATAGGCCCAGTACTATCAATATCTGCAAACAGAAAGCTAGGATAGTAGGAATTAGGAGGATTTGTTAGGCTTTTCTCTTAACCTTGTAACAAACATATTCGTTTTATGCTGTTTTTTTTTTCAAAGCTTGTAACTTTTTCCAGTTTAGTGTTTTATTTACATAGGTATATATTTTTTTTGTTTCGGATCATGTTTTGCTCCTGCTACGTCTCTTTGTAAAGCCTAAAAACCCTGACTCCTTCTGCTAATATGTGGTAGCTTCACCATCCAAGTCGAGGGCAAGCATCAGCGTATTTGTCAAACAAGCATATTTCGCATTTTTTAAAAAGTGAAACTCGGTGATAAAAGACAAGCTATGGGCCCCTCACAAAGTGTGCAAGCAGTGGTCGAGAGATTACGGATGTGGAAAAAAGGAACACGTGAAAAGTTGGCATTTGGTATCCCCATGGTTTGGCGAGAGCAAAAAGATCATTCCACGGGACTGTTACTTTGTTAGTGAAAACATTAGGATTAACAAGAAAAATAAAAGTAAAATAGAATATCCTAATTACCGTCAGCTATAAGACCAATGCCTCATTCAGCTGAAAATTCCAGTGCCAGTTTTCGAAAAACTACCCCCTCTAGAAGATCTGAGTGATTTTTGGAGAACGCAGTGACAGCAATGATGCAGATTTTTTACATTCACGAGGATTTAGTTTGTAGGGGATTTGATCAGGCACGGTTGAATGATTAGCACGTGATTTGGGCCTATCCAAAAAAGCTTCAGAAAACTAGCATCAAGACCTGAACGAGGAAAAAACATACCGAAAAAAGGAGTGTATATACTTTCGAACCAGAGGGAAAATACATTTCTGCAGTACTTTTGAAGTGCCAGCGGTTTTGTGTTTTGCCAAAAACATTCCTGGTTTTTCTGAAGGAATTTGGGCTTTCAATCTACAATCCCAAAAGAATGGCGATGTTTATTTATAGCTCAAAGCGGAGTGAAGTGTGTCCTTTACACAATGGCAATTTGGTTGGCGGCAGTCCTATTGGGCATTTGGTCGTCTTCGTGAAGAATATGGAGATGTAAAGAGAGTCATTGGGGTTATTGCAAAAATGACAAACACAATTGGATCATTGTGTTGACCTTAAAATGGGTTGTCCTTCCTTTTTTGTCCCAAAAACGTGGTACACAAAGTATCCCGCTTTCCCCTGTATGTGGGATAGCAGAGCCTCGAGAGAAGCATTTGGGTTTAGACGAATTGGCCCCCGAGATTGATCTTAAAACTGGAGACCCCAAAAATTGTACAGAGCCACTTGTTGACAGGAAGAAAATATATTCCCACCTTTTGCACATAAAACTAGTCTCATGAAACAATTGTAAAAGCATTTTTAACTGTGGCGACTGTTTGAAGTACATCATCTTGGCATTTCCCTGGACTGTCAATTTAAAAAATAAAAGGCCGGTGTGTTTGATGGTCCACAAATCGACAGCTCATCCAAGATGAACATTTCAACGGTACTATGGGCAGACCTTGAAAAAAATGCTTGGCTATATTCAAAGACGTCGTCCCAAGAAAAATTTCTTGGAAATACAAGTGCAAGAATTACACAGAAATTGTTCAGAAAAATATTGGAGAGCTACAAAGCGCTTGGTGCAACATGAGTATTAAAGTACAATTTTTTGCATAGCCATCTTGCCCAAATTTCCGGAAAATCTTGGTGCTGCTAGCGACGAGCCAGGTGAACGATTTTACCAAGATTTGAAGGTTATGGAAGAACGTTTCCAGGTAGATGGGATGTGCATTGATGGTGACTATTTTTAGGAGCATCAAACGCGATAGTCCTCAAGTTGAACACTACATTACACAAAGCGTACAACGTAAATTTTTACCATAACCTGAACACAATTATAGCCTTATCCTTTTTAAAACATGATAATGTTAAATAAACATTTTTATTCATGCCTATTTCTTTCATTTTTCATGTATGTTTAAAATTTGCAATTTTTATAAAAAAAATAAGACTGTTACTGTTATGTACAGTATTTTTCATATTTTTTAAGAAAACGAAAATCCTTTCAGTTCAAAAACTTGGGCGTGATAGAGGAAAAACTGAGATCAGTTTGGATTCAGCACCCAAAAATTACTTAATAAAAAAAGTGGTCAGACCTAACTCAACAAAAAATTTGTTCCCCAGTGTAATTCATGTGTCGTGTTTCATGTGCCCCTTTTATGTCATTGGTCTCATGAGGTTATATACAAAGTTTTTTCTTATGAGTATATTGCAAGGATTATGTATTGTATTTGTTTTAGGGGGTTCTTTTTATGTATCAAATTTTTGTATTAACAACTATTTTCTTAGAATTTAATTTTACCTAAAATAGGCTCAATAAAAATAACGAAATTTTTTGGACCAAATCGTGGTTTTTAGAAAAAAAATTGTATGTTGGTCAAAAATATCTACATCTATCTATTATCTGCGGTGTGGGGTTTTGTGTGTGGGTGTGGGGGGTGCGTGTGCGTGTGGTGTGGGGTGTGTGTTTTGGGGGGGGTGGTGGTGGTTGTGGGTGGGTTTTGTACCCCTTACGCATGGAGGTCGCCGAATTTTCCTGGGCAAAATTTTTTAAACAGAAAAACAGACTGAACCCCTTTTCTCATAGACCCGGGGAAAAGAATTTCCTTTCTTTTGGGAAATTTGGGCTTTGGGGATTATACATTCCATGAAGGTTTTTTTGTGTATTTTATTTCCAAAATTTTTCTTTAATTTTTTTCCCACTGATTTTTTTGTAACATTTTAAAAAAACAGGCATAAAATTAAAGGGACAAGAAAATCACTGTAGGTACTTTTTTCCCCCCCCAATAGTAACGAATTTGGGACAATTTTTTAAACTTTTTTTTAAATAAAGGGAAAAAACACTTATGCCCAAAAGGGCCCGGGGTTCCCCTTTTCAAGTCGCCTTTTAGGTCCCATGTCTCACAAACATGGGAGAAAAAGGACGGGGAAAAAAATTTGATTTGAAAAATTCCGGGTTTTTTTTGTCCTACCCCACAGGGTAACGCCCAACGTCAAATTTCGTGTTTGAGCGAGTCCATAATATGGGGGGGGACTTGCCAATCCCCCCCGAAAATTTTTCTTTTTTTTGCGGGGACAGCCCCCCATTAGGGGATTTCCCCGCCCCAGGTTATTTTAATGTTTTTCCCCAAAAATCAATGTCCTACCGCACGCATTGAACGGGATTTGTACTGTTCAAAATTTAAGCCCCCCAAACCCCGGGCCCTTGGGTTTCTTGACCCGGGGGAGACCAAGCCCCCAAAGGGGTTTGTTTCCCCTCGGGGCCGCGCCTCGAAAAGAATTTTCCCAGGCTCTCCAGCGGACTCAGCAAAAGATTAAAAGGGCCTTTCATCGGCAATAACAATATCAGTGATTTTGGTTTTGCCAGAGGGGAGCTTTACAATTTTTTTGGACCAAAACAAAACTTTCCCCCTTATCCCCGTCCAAAATTGGGTTAAATAAGGGATGGGGCGGGGGGCCCGCACCCTTGTTCATTCCTGTTTTAACAAAAAAAAAAAATTTTGAAATACACCCCCTTTTTTTTATATCTTTTCTTTTTTCTATCTTTTTCCTACCCAACCACACCAACAAGTCGTTGGGTTTTTGGTTTTTCCCGGGGGGTTCTCTGAGATCCAGCAGCGGGGGGGGGGGTCACCCCGGGGGGGTTTCCAGCAAATGGGGTTGAAATTCGGTCTGATGACGTGGGGGGGAAAGGGGGCGGGGGTTAACGTCATTATACAGAAAAATTCCGGAAAAAATCTATTTTCATATAGAGTACATAAACTGGGAAATTTAAAGGGGAGTTAATAAAAAAAAGGTTTAAATGCATGTTTATACCCCATGGGTCCTCCTACCAAAATTTGCCAACATCCCGGGACGCACGGGAAAACCTAACTTTTTAAAAAGGGAGTTTTACAAGGGGTTTGAGATGAGAAATTACAGTTCATTATATAAAAATATTTTAACAATATATATATATATTATATTATATAAAATTATATATTTTAAAATATATTAAAAATATATATTTTATAATTATATATAAAATTAATATATATATATAAATATATATAAAATTATAATAATTAATATATTATTATTATAATATATTTTTATAAAATTTATATATTATATATTTTTTTTTTTTTTTTTTTTTTTTTTTTTAACATCAAAAAGGACGGGCCAAGGGACAAAAAAAAAAAGGGGCAAAAAAAGCCCGCTTAGTTCCCAAAGCCCTAAAAAGAAGACAGTAAGAAAATAAAAAAAAAAAAGAGGGGGGGGGCCAATTTAGTTGGGGAAGGGGGTTTTTTTACTCTTCTCTTAAAAAATTTAGAGTGGGGACAGGGAAAAATAGAAACAGGAAAGGAGTTAGATTTTTACCAGTAAAAGGGGAAATAAAAAAGGTGGGGATACTGTTTAAACTGCTTACAAAGATGGACAGAAGGGGGGAGAAAGTAAAGTTTGGCAGCGAGGCCGGGGGGGGGGGGGAAAGATGCAGTTAGCAATTTCAAAAGACAGTGACCTAAAAATAAACGGAGACGTAGAAAGAAAAAAGAAACTTTCCGGCTGTGATTTAAAGATTAAAAACAGTAGTCAGAGGGGGGGTTTTTTTTTTACTAAACCCTTTTTAGGAGGTGTATAGGGGATCCTCCCCAAACATGGAGACATACTCCATACAGGGGCCGGATAAGGCCCCCTGACAGAGAAAAACTGGGAGGGAGAAAAAAAAGGACGCAAAGCCACAGGGGGCACCAAAAAACCTCTTAGAACAATTTTACAAGAGCTAAGATATGAGATTTCCAGATCAGATTTTTAAAAAGGATTTCCAATGTTCTTTGGGAAAGAAGAGAATTTAGGCATTGAAGAAGAGGGGAAAAGTTATTGGTGGGTTTTTGTCGATAATAGGGAAAAAATTTGGGGTTTTTGAGGCTTGAAAAAAAAAGTTTCTTTGCCCCAACCCGAAATTTAGAGAGATCAAAAAGTCTTATAGTTTTAAAAATTAATTTTAAAAATAAAAAATATATATAATTTTTTATATTATTATATTATTTATATATATATATATATAATATATTATCATATCAAATTATATATAATATTATAAAATTAATTCATTATTATATATATATTATTTATATATTTTATTTTTTTATTTATTTTATTGGGTACACCAGGCCAATAAAAAGTGAAATAAGATTTTTTTCAAATTTGGCGGGGGTGTTTTCTTTGTAAATTTAAAATTTAAGGGGGGTTTTGTTCCCATTCAAAAAAATTTTGGTTCGAGCCCTTTTTTCTTAAAAAAATGATTTTATATTTTATGAAAAAAAATTCTTAAAACACCTCTTTAAATCACAAAAAAGCCACTTGTTCATATTCGATAAATTTTACGAAGACAAATTTTTAGACTTAAAAATTTATCGGAATATCCCTCGATATTGCCGTAAACCTCTTTAAGTCCGCCAGATCCGGAAACTCACTTTCATACAAAATCGCCTCTTTTTTTTGGGGTAAAAATTTTTTCCTGGAAACGGGATTTTCCCCACGTTTTATTTACCCAACGTAGGTGGTTTCAGGGCTGGATATGTTTAAGGTCTAAGGTCCCTACCCAAAACTCCAAAAAAGTCAAAAAAAAACCGCGTAAGTCGGTAAAACCCGTACGGTCAAAAGTAACTCCGCATCCAAGCATCCGGTTCCGTTCCCCCCACTGCTCTATTTGCCTTGGTTTTGGGATTCCTCCAGGCCCTTTATCGCTGACGGCCACCTCTCTCCAGACATGTCGTACCTGGTCTCGATTTTAAACAAGCTGAGGAGGGCCAGACAGGTGCCTGGCATGGGCCCGGGGCCCTTGCCCCGGGAAACACCAGGGTCCCAAAAAGTTGGATTGGGTTACGTGGGGGAAGGACAAACCAGGGCGAGGGTCCCCCCCAAAAAAGCTATGGGAAACGCACCCAAGGTTGATCAGGGAGGGGATGTGTCAGTGCAGAGGACCCTCTGGAAGGACCTTTGGCATTTTACCAGAGGCCCCGGTGCCCCCTGAGAAGCCTGCGTTCAAGGTGGTCAGGCTCTTTATGATCTGGGTGACATACACCCTCCCCGACCACTGATCGTACTGCAAGGTGACTAAACTAGGGCCAACACGGGGTGGAGGGTGGTACTCACGCCCATTTGGAAAGATGCTGGGACGCAAGCTCTTTGGGTATATGCTTTTGCACACAAACGAGTGCCCCTGCGCCCCTTATCACCACATCGACGGGCCTACCTATCTACCCGGGCTTCACGGGTCCAGTGGGGTTCTGTCCAGCGGAATGAGTCAGCACAACGCAGAGTTCGAGGAGTGCCAGGCGGTAAGATCTCACGGAGATCCCGGGGGTTTTTCCGGTAAACATGTCCCTGACCAGCAGGTCTCCTACCACGGGTCCAGGCTGAAAAGGGGGGGGCGTTCCCCCGCCCGAGTGCGGGAAATAAAAGTTGGCAGGTTCCCCCTCCAGAGGCTCCCCAAAACCCAGTCGCTCGTGTACATTGGACCAGAAAACATGGCTGCTGGAAAAGAACTGAAAAAACCCCCTGGAAATCCTATAAAGTACTGTGCAGGTGTCTTCAAACTCTAACGACATCAAGGTTCCCCACAGATAGAGGAGGGCCCCAAAGCACATCCTCACGCAGCTCAGAGTGATGAGGTCGCAGCCCAAGAAGGTCCAAACAGCTGTGCCCTTTTCTACGTGCGGACAGGAGCAGGTTCGCAACTCAGAATTGTCCCCTCCCCGGAGGGCGGGGCAGAGTGAGGACGACCGCTTTTCGCCGTTACCCAATTTTAAAGCTGAGGGTGGGGGGGTAGGGGGGACACCAGTGTAAGACCCATCACACCCAAGCTGAACTTGTCAGCCACCACTTGCAAACACTGACCAGCTGGCGCCGGGGCCAGGTGCACGAGCCGGCTTCACCTTTTTACTGTCCGGGGGTCAGATCCAAAGATCCTGGTAAGCCGTACGGGTTCCGGGAGTTCTCTATCCCACCAAGCACCGAAAAGTGTGAACAGGTGACGGGGGTGGGGCCCAATGGGGGGGCAGCGGGCCAGAGCGGGTTCACCCGGGCTGGGGCGCACCACCGGGAGACCTGCCCTGCTTCAGGTCTAAGAAGGAAAGATGGGCACGTTTTAGGGCCAAAGTAGAGGCTGTGACGCTGTGTGTAGTGCCTGATGAACCCAAATGACAGAAAAAGCTTACCACACTGTCTTTGGGGAAATCGTATTGGGGCATGAGCAATACCGCCAAACCCGGGCACTGGTATCATTTAAGCATTTTTCGATAAGGGGAAAAATAAAGTGCGATTTTGCATGTAAAATTTCTCAAAGCAAAAAAGGATTAGATAAAAAACGTCTTAAAATTCCTTTTACATAAAATTGGGATGCCCAAAATTGAGAAAAAGAATTTTTGTTAACGGGGCGTACCCTAAAATTATATAATTTTATTTTATATATATATAAAAATAATATATAAAATAATAATATATATATATATATATATATATATATATTATATAAAATAATTTTATATAATATATATATATAATATTAGTATGGACTAATGCCTATTTTCCGTATTTGTGAATGCGATGCGAATGGGGAATTTGTTTTTTTAAATTCGCGAATGCAAAGGAATTTGGGAAAATTACATAATATTTCAAGAATAACTGTTTTAATATTTTACAGATAACTGAAAAAATTTTGTAGTATTGTAAAAGTTGTAAGATTGGCAAAACAATTGAAAGTCAAAATATTTCCATTTAATTTTTTTCTTTTAAAAAGAAAATCCTGATTTATTAATTATTATGGGCCATTCATCGTGGGTTTAAAAAAAGCTTGGGGGATTGTTTGATACAGTTTTAAAAAATCTGAAAATTTAGTTTACGCAGCCAAATTTTCTCACAAAAGGATTCTGTAAAATTTCTTGACTAATGGGTATTGGGGGGCCCCCTTTTTTCATTACCCCCTCAAAACCAAGATTAAATTTTCGTGAGAAAATGAAGTCATCCATTACGAGCATTTTTGCAATTTTACGTCCCCTTCTTTGTGTTTTTTCTTTGTTAACGTCCCCCAACTTTACCTTTTCCACCCCTTCGTGAGTAAAATGCTTCTTCTTAAAGCTGGTGTTTGAGATCCTTTCCCCCTTTTCACCTTTTTTTCTTCCCCTTTCTTGCTAAAACCTTTATTTTTCCCTGTGCCTCCTGCTGAGTGTTTCTCACCCCGATGTCGTTCTTTTTTTCGAGAAAAGTTATATTGTAAAGTTTTCACTTTGCAATTACTGAGTAAACTCGAAAAAACCAACCCAAAACTCGAGTGACTGGACGCCATTTTACGCAGTAGCTGAAAAAAACCGTTTTTTCAAAGAAAGTTTATTTGTGTAGGGGGTGTAAAAAAGAGAAGAGCCGTAATATGCTTTTTGAGTAGGGCAACGGGCAGTGAGTTGGTTCATCACAGGACCCTGTGAGTAACTGCTGCGCTCAGTTGAAGGGTGAAAAAGGGAGGGAGTGTCGAAAGGGCTTTTCCTTTGGGTACCAATAAACCTCCTCATCCCATTATTTAACTAACGCTCGGGTAAACTATCAAAT
This sequence comes from Chionoecetes opilio, assembly GCA_016584305.1. Taxonomy (NCBI): domain Eukaryota; kingdom Metazoa; phylum Arthropoda; class Malacostraca; order Decapoda; family Majidae; genus Chionoecetes; species Chionoecetes opilio. Next base: position 6,019 of record JACEEZ010019769.1, on the reverse strand, counting down.
TTTTTTAATGTTTGCTTGGTAAAAATTAATTTATTGATATTTTTTTTCATTTTTGTCCGTTTATTGATTTGGGGAAAATTTTGCATATTCCCAAAAAAACTACAGTGGGAGTGCGAAGCAAAGGGGGTGACGAATATTGAAAAACTGGGGAATATTCGCAGCGCGAAGCGAATATTCGGGTTTCCCTCCCTAAATATATATATATATATATATATTAATATAATATATATTGCAGTTGCAGCCAACCAGTCCTCATCAAAGACTATCTTGACATGCCCTTATGTCAAATGCAGGGGACCTGCAAATCGGTTTTTATAAAAAAATGTAAAAAATTGGGTCGCCAAAGGAAACTTGAGCTACCTCAGGCAATTACCTGCTTCAAAAAACTCAGACAGAACATAACCTCACTGGTACATATGCTCCACCATTTACAGAGATTCTAACCTAAACCCGAAGACTGGGAAAAACTGGTTCTGGTAACACTGCTTTTCCCCCCGGGTGGGGACCCTAAACCGTCCTACTGTGTTATCCATGAGTGCTACGGACCCAAAGGGAAAAACTGAAATACCGTTTAAAATTTGAGTACTAATTTAAGACAGAGTCACGTAATCACGGTAACAAAACAGTCAGGGGAAGCCCCCCGCCCCCCGTAATCCCAAACCCAGACTAGCAAAAGGAGCAGTATAATTGATAATTCTGCAGCTCGGTTGGATGACAGAAATTTATCTCATTTTTATAGCCACTTTTATATCTCTTTTTTAGCCGTCACGTGGCACCGATGGTCTCCTTAGACCGAACGATCCAATCTAGGGGGTACATCGCCCCCTTTAATATATTAAATTGTTGTTTACCCGTTATTTTTGGGAAAAAAAAGGTACGCCCCCCTTGCTTTTTTGGCTTTTACGCGGCTTCAAATTCTGCGTTGCCCTCGGACGGTTATTGGGGTTTAGCTTCTTTGAAAGCCAACCTTGGAAAAATAGTACATCCAAAAAAATTACCAAAGGTTTTTGGGGAAGAATTTCAGAGCATAGCCCCCCTATATGTTTTTCCCCCAAGGGCAAGGTAGTTCCTTGTGAAATTCCCCGTTCGTACCTAGTTTTCAGGTTTCTACTGATGGATTGGTAACGGGACACCGCCTAATTCGAAGCATGTTCACGAGAGAGTCTGCGGATACCCGCCTACCCCCTCGTATAATCAAACAAGGGTAATTTTTCTCTAGCAAAATGTGGAAAATTTCTAAAGACATGGTAATTGGTTATCATGTAAATTCCCACCGTACGGGATGCACATTCCGTGTCAGTCCCCAACACCACCGTGGGGCTTGACATTGTATGAAGGCCCAAACCAATAAAAAACTAACATGGAATCAACCCTAAGTGAGATTCTTGAAGGAAAAAAAGCCACCTCTTGTTGTTAATGCGACCGGGGGGGCCGTCAAAACTTCGACAAGTGTATTTTTAAGCCGTGCTTTTTTTGCCAGCTTTTAAAAGAAAGGGATGCCGAACTTTTTTAAAAACTTACTCAAGTTTTGCAGTTCGGTAACTTTCCTCGTCCACAACACAAAATCGGTCAACAAAACACTTGACTCCTTTTTCACTATTGTGGTTTCCCGGCACAGGGCTTTTTTGTTAAACTAAAACTAAGGCGGTACCGTGAGTTATGCCCTTTCCCCGGGGAATCGTTGGTTTTAACTGATAAAACAACCACCCCCATTAAACTTAAACCCAGAACAAAAGCGGTGTTATTTCCAGCCTATCGTTGTGCCTTGTTAACTTAAAGTACAAGCACACACCTACAAACTCTCCCAAGCATGGAAAGAACAAGGGGGACGACATCCAACCCCGAAGACCAAAGCGCGAGGAGCAAAACATCCACCAATACCGTTCCCCCCACTCACGCGCGAGGCCCCAAAATTTTTTTAAGTAGCGCTCGCACTGCCCCACTCTATTTTATCTATCTAATATACTATATATATATATATATATAATATATATTTATAATATAATATATATATAATATATATATAATTATATATATATTTTAAAATATTTTAAAAAAATATATAATATTAAAAAAATATAAAATATAATATACATATATATATATATTATATTAATTTAAATATATAATTATATGTAAATTAATTATATTATTTTACATTTAAAAATATAATATATATATATTATAAATAATAAAATGTAAAAGTGTTTTAAAATATAGGGATATATATTAAATATATATATATATATATATAATTATATATATATATATATTATATATATTATAATATATTATATTTATTTATATTAATATATTAAAAAATATAAAAAGTAATGTTATATATTTTTGTTTTTGTTTATCCCTAAGTAGCTTTTTTAAATAAAAAAAACAGTTAGTGATTCTGGCATGGTGAAAACAAGAGTGATTTTAGGAATTCTTCTATTTGTTCATGTTATTTGGCAGTTAACTCTTGACCAAACCATTTATCGTTTTTTTTTAAGGGTTACTTTTAAACAAAGGGTAAACCCTTGTCTTTTTAAAACCCTTAAAAAAAGGAAGTTATTAAAAGGGGGGTTTTTTTGCGACGATTTCAAGGAAATTATTTCTCAATTATCCAGAAAAAGGGGTTTCTTCAAATTGTCCTCTCTCTTTTCTCTCTCTCTCTCTCTCTCTCCCCTCCTTTTTCCCCTCTCTCTCTCTTCTCTCCCCTCTCTCCTCTCTCTCTCCTCTCTCCCCCTCTCCTCTCTCTCCCCCTCTCTCTCCTCCCTCTCTCTTCCTCTCCTCTCTCTCTCTTCTCTCTTCTTCTCTCTCCCTCCCCTCTCCTCTCTCTCCTCTCTCTCTCCCCTCCTCTCTCTCCTCTCTCTCTCTCTCTCCTCTCCCCTCTCTCTCTCTCTCTCTCTTCTCTCTCTCTTTCCTCCCCTCTCCCCCCTCTCTCTCCCCCTTCTCTCTCTCCCTCTCTCTCTCTCTCTCCCCTCTCTCTCTCCCCTCCCCTCTCTCTCTCCTTCCTCTCTCTCTCCTTTTTCTCCCTCCTCTCTCTTCTTTTATATATATATATATATTATATATATATAAATATATATTTTCTCATCATCATCTCTTCTACTCCTATTTTATTCTCCTCTCCCTCCCCCTTTTTTGATCATCTTTTCTCCCCCAAAAAAAATAATAAAATAAAATAATATAGTTTATTTATATTTCTTCTTTATTCCTTCTTCTATTTTTAATCATGATTCTTCTCCTGTCTTCCTTTTTTTCTTCCTCTCCCTCCTCCCTTTAAACGATAACCACCCTCGTTTCAAATAAGCCTCAGCCCCTCTGGCATTTCCTTTAGTATGTAAGTCGATATGAAAACTATATCTAGCCTCTTTCTACTATGAGTTACTACTACTGCACATATCACTCGTTTTTTTTCAGCTTCCAGTGGCTTTTCCTCTGCCATGAGTGCTTATCTTTGAACCAACTTTTCTCTATCTCGTGTAACACTCATACATCATAGTTGATGCAATTATAACGACGTGTCAGTTAATGTTAATCACGTCATCCCTCTCTTTTCTATCTTTAATACACAATTCTCTCCTTTTCTACTCATCTATCCCTTTTTTCTTTTCCTAGTCATTTCCTCTTCTTATCTGTACCTTCATTAACCTAGGTATTAAAAACATCACTCACAACGCTCACTCTCAATCTATATCTCTTAACGTCCCTCATTTCGTCTCCTAGTAACCAATGCGAATACGAGATATATGTGAAATTTTCCAGAACTGCTGCTAATCCAGTGATCTCATAACGAGCAAATATTTACACTACGAAGAGTTTACAGGTGCTGAAGTTTTTTGTCAACTTTGTGCATCGTGCAGGGAGGCAGAGGATACGTAGTCATCTCCTACAAACCTATAAAAGTTGGAATGCTGCTACATTTTCTACACATAGTCGGTCATACTCCCTACACAAAAAGAAGTATCCAGCACATTTCCTACACAAGCACTGAGTACCCAGCATATCTCCTACACAAAAAAGTGCACCCGGTGAAACTCCTATAACTAGGAAATAAACGTCCACACTAAGATTGGAAAGTGTCCAAAACTCGCACAGGCTAAAGTCAACTTTTTAAATACCCTCACCTTAAAATGAAAAATACTGAAATTCTCTCAGTCATTACCCACCCACAATGTTCATGAAATTTCATGAAATATCAAAGATTATTTGAGATTACAAAATATTACTTAAAATTACAAAATACTAGGAAATAGACGTCCACACTTAAGATGTGGAACGTGTCCAAGCTCGCACAGGCTAAAATCAACTTTTTAAATACCCTCACCTTAAAATACTTATATTACAACCTGACCTAACCCAACCTAAAACCCTTTACCTCCCCTTCTTTGATTTTCTTTACTTTTTTTCAAAGAAAAAAAAGACGCTTATTGTATATGCACTCTAGACCTTGCCCCCATTCGTGGAGAAAACATTTTACAAGCCTATATGCACTCTAGACCTTGCCCCCATTCGTGGAGTAAACATTGTACAAGCCTATATGCACTCTAGACCTTGCCCCATTCGCAAAGTAAACATTTTACAAGCCAATATGCACTCTAGACCTTGCCCCCATTCGTGGAGTAACATTTTAAAAGCCTATATGCACTTTAGACCTTGCTCTCCTTCGTGGAGTAAACTTTTACAACCCAAATATGCATTCTAGACCTTGCCCCCATTCGGGGAGTAAACATTTTACAAGCCTATATGCACTTTAGACCTTGCCCCCATTCGTGGAGTAAACATTTTACAAGCCATATGACAGATTCACCAATCTATTTAGTACCAATGATGAATTTGGCTGAAATAGGTGTTCGCGAGCTTGGAAAATTAAGGCCGGTTCACGTTACACTGGCAAAATACCTTACATTTATGCCCCGGGAAACCGGGAAATAGCGGCCGTGTGCCGTGATTACGCTCACACACGCGATTCTTTCCCGGGGGAACAAATAGCCAGGCTGCTGTGCCCGCCACAACAAATCGTAAAATTTCGGTAATGGGCATTCACTGATGTCGTGGCCAAAAATTAATTTTCCTGAATAATTTTGATATGTTTTGAATGAAATTTTGGGACTCGTTTTTTTTCGGAAACTAATGTTTATTTATAGGTGTAGGGGATGCCGCCCAGCCGGTACCTGGACTCTCGTCTACCGAGATTCTCGTCTCACCCCATACCGGGAAATTTTGGCCGACGGGAATGGGTTTGTTTAGGTTATTTATACAGAAACACAGGTAAAGCTTGATATACATATATAATATATATATATAAAATATATAATATATTATATATATATATAATATATATATATTTTATATATATTAATATATATATATATATATATATATATATATATATAAAATTTTATATATATAATATATATATAATATATATATATATATATATATAAATATATATGTATATAATATAATATATATATATATATATATATATATATATATATATATAAATAATATATATATATAAATATATATATATATATATATATAAATGTATTATATAACTTCTAACTTCTGATCTTTTTTATAATTTCTGATTGGGCAAAGCAAACCTTGTTTTGTTCAATGCCTCAAAACCCAATTTCTTCACCTATCAACTCGACATAACCTTCCAGACATCTATCCCCCTCGTCTTCAAGACACTCACTGTTTCCCTCTTCACAATGAACATACTAGGAAATTTTACTTTAAATAATTGCTAAAAATCTGAACTGGAAATATCACTCTCATCTCTTGCAAAAACAGCTTCTATGAAGTTAGGTGTCCTGTGGCGTCTGCGTCCATTTTTTTTTTTCCCTCCCAGTTGCTTGCTCTGTACAGGGGCCTTATCCGCCCATGTATGAGTACCCTCTCATGTTTGGGGTGGCCCACCATACATCACTCCTAAACAGGGTTGAGTCAAAGCTTTTCGTCTCATCAACTCCCCTCCTCTGACGACTGCTTTTCCTTTTTCAATCCCCTGGTTTTT
>JACEEZ010019768.1:72241-86580 GCA_016584305.1 Chionoecetes opilio | reverse complement strand
TGGGGTTTGGGGAGGGGGGGGGGGGGTATTTTTGAGTAATTTTTTTTTGGGGGTTTTTTAAAAATCCCCTAAAAAGGGTTTTGGGGGGTTTGGGGGTTTTTTGGTCCCCTGGCCCAAACAATTCCCAGAAATTGGGGTGAAAAAGTGGGACCCTTTTTGGCTAGAGATTTTTTTATGTATACCTGTTTAGACCTGCCCCACAAAACTAATTTGGTATTTCATTATTTTTTCGTTTTTATGGCTAAAAACAGACAATTTTTTATATATAAAAGGAAAACTGGGCGTGAAGGGGTTAATTTGGCCCCAGAATCTATAGGCTTATTTTTATACTGCTTGGTACATACTACATCAGCTGGGGGTGTGCTGAATTCCCCTGTAATACTCTGTTTAGGGAGCTATGTTCCATGAAAGAACCACGCACGCCTATTACTCCTTTCCTGTACTACTCTAATTGTTCCATTACTCTTGATTTCTATACAGATTGTGAAAAACTACTTCATCCAGTCACTTAGTTAAGTCACAGGTCAGATAGGGATCACGCCACTGCGATTATAACATCTTCATCTCCTCTTGTTGTATACATTGTCTTACTAAGTACTCGCGTTATGTTCATTGCATGTGTTATGAAGACTTCTTTATCAGTATCCTTTTTAACTGTCACATGTTTATAGCATTTCTCTCTCTTTTTTTTCTCTCGATCTCAATGTGTTTTTGGGGTTTGTGTGTTATTGGTGCATTGCCCCCCCCCGGGGTGTGTGTGATCCGCGTGGTGTGTGTATTGTGGGCCTTTTTGTGTGTGTGTGGTTGTTGTGGTGGTGTGCTTGCGTGTGGTTTGGTGTGTGTGTGTTGGTGTGGGGTGTGTGGTTGTTTGTGTAGCAAATTTTAAGGTCACTGGTTTTGGGAGGGTTGAAGAGGCACCCACTGGGAGTGCCTACGCGAGGTGCTACCTTTGCCGGGGTGGGGTGCCTGTATAGAGGAGGGGGTCTGTTGCCTGATGGTGGGGGTCTGTGTCCCGTTAGGGGGAGGGGTGTGGGTGCCTTTAGTGGGGGGGGGTGGGGCCTTAAGTGGGGGTGGGGGGGCCTGTATATGGGGTGTGGGTGCTTGTAAGTGGGGGTGTGGGTGCCTGTATTGGGGTGTGGGTGCCTGTATATGGGGTGTGGGTGCTGTATAGTGGGGGTGTGGGTGCCTGTATAGTGGGGGTGTGGGTGCCTTATAGTGGGGTGTGGGTGCCTGTATAGTGGGGTGGGGGTGCCTGTATAGTGGGGGGGGGGTGCCTGTATAGGGGGGGGTGGGGGGTGCCTGTATAGTGGGGGTGTGGTGCCTGTATAGTGGGGGTGTGGGTGTCTGTATAGGGAGGGGTCTGGGTGCCTGTATAGGGGAGGGGTCTGGGTGCCTGTATAGTGGGGGTGTGAGTGTCTGTATAGGGGGGGGTGTGGGTGCCTGTATAGTGGGGGTGGGGGTGCCTGTATAGGGGGGTCTGGGTGCCTGTATATGGGGGTGTGGGTGTCTGTATAGGGAGGGGGTCGGGGTGCCTGTATAGGGGAGGGGGTCTGGGTGGCCTGTATGTGGGGGTGGGGAGTGTCTGTATAGTGGGGGTGTGGGTGCCTGTATAGGGAGGGGGTCTGGCGCCTATATGGGGGGGGGGTCTGGGGGGCCTGTATAGGAGAGGGGTACCTGTATGGGGGGAGGGGTCTGGTTACCTGTAAAAGGGGGAGGGGATCTGGGTGCCTGTATAGGGGAGGGGTCTGGGTGCCTGTATAGGGGAGGGGTCGGGGTGCCTGTATAGGGGGGGGGGTCTGTATAGGGGGGGGAGGCACATCGATCATGGTTGCTACGTTACCGCCCAACACAACACCGACACATCGCTATACACTTTTCCTTCATTAACCTCTAAACATTCTTAATATCTCATAAGTCTACATATAATAAAGGCTTAAAGCGATGATACCTTTTTAATGTATGCATCATTATAAGTTTCATTTCAAAACGCACATGAAGTTATTTACTATTGCACAGCGATATGTATTTAGTTTAAAGCAGCAAAAACTACGCTATGTAGATTTAGACACAAAAAATTATAATAGGTATTGTATTGATATGTTGGATGATTAGTCTTATTAAATTAACATGTATTTTTAAATTAACTTTTAATCATACGTCGTGGCGATAACCTCCAGCGACTTACGGCAACCCGCATCCGTGACAACATTCCTTGTATTGGTCAGTCGCTACCACACTACCTACCACCACCATTACCACAACCTCGCGCCCTACCAGACACCCAACCACCCACACACCTGCGCCGCCCCTGATACTCGCCCTCGACACAGCAAATCCCAACACTAAAGTTCACCGACTCCATAAAAGTGCATGAAAGTGAGGGGAATAAGTGAAACAGGGTTAAAAGGATCCGCAGATTATATCGATTCCCTGGTTGCTTCGCCGAGCTGGAGGTGGTGGTGGTGGTGGTGGTATTGGCTGCCCGGGGAGCCGAGGACGTTACTGCCACACAGGTAAAGGCAATGAGTAACACACACACCCGAGTCCTGAGGGAATACCTGTGTGTGTGTGTGAGTGTTTGTGTGTGTGTGTGTGTGTTTGTTTGTTAGTGTGTGTTTGTGTGTGTGTGTTTTAGTGTGTGTTTTAGTGTATGTGTGTGTGTGTGTGTGTGTGTGTGTGTGTGTGTGTGTGTGTGTGTGTGTGATAATGTGAGAATGCGTGTGCGTGTGTGAGTTAATGCACGTTTGTTTGTAAGAACACGTGTGAGTGTATTCATCTAGTTGTATTTTACAGGGCCTGAAAAACGCTCGTGTGGCCCAGTCTCCATAGCTACATTTTGTATCATTCATCCTTAGTGCTTTAGTGTTGACCGAAGCCACCAACCCGGGAGGCGGATTACAAACCCCCGGCTAACACCCGGTAACCATTTATTGCTGGGTGGACAGGGGCTCGGGTTGTAAGAGACCGTCTGTCTTCGCTCCCCCCGGGGATTGAACCCGGGACTTCTCGGTTGTGAGCCGAGCGTGCTAACCGCTACACTACGGAGTACCCCTCGTGTGTGTGTATGTTTATGTGTGTGTGTGTGTATGTGTGTGTGTGTGTGTGTGTGTGTGTGTGTGTGTGTGTGTGTGTGTGTGTGTGTGTGTGTTTTGAGAGAGAGAGAGAGGAGAAGAGAGAGAGAGAGAGAGAGAGAGAGAGAGAGAGAGAGAGAGAGAGAGAGAGAGAGCGAGAGAGAGAGACTCACCTCACCTCACCTCACCTCACCTCATGCACGGCGTCATCCATTAAGCAAGATACACTCGCCAGTCAATACTCGTACCACATCAATAGCGGCGAGTATACTGAAGGTAATGAAGGATCCAGTACAGTGTTGCCAAGAGCGGCGGACTTCATACCGACTCCATGTGACGTGTTGGGCTACTGCTTACGGTGGCGCTTGTAATGCTCTCTTATGTACAATTAACCCTTTGAACCCTTTCCCTACACAGTGCTAAGTAATGGAGTGTATGTAATTAACCCTTTTGACCCTTTCCCTACACAGTGCTAAGTAATGGAGTGTATGTAATTAACCCTTTTGACCCTTTCCCTACACAGTGCTAAGTAATGGAGTGTATGTAATTAACCCTTTTGACCCTTTCCCTACACAGTGCTAAGTAATGGAGAGTATGTAATTAACCCTTTTGACCCTTTCCCTACACAGTGCTAAGTAATGGAGTGTATGTAATTAACCCTTTTGACCCTTTCCCTACACAGTGCTAAGTAATGGAGAGTATGTAATTAACCCTTTTGACCCTTTCCCTACACAGTGCTAAGTAATGGAGTGTATGTAATTAACCCTTTTGACCCTTTCCCTACACAGTGCTAAGTAATGGAGTGAATGTAATTAACCCTTTTGACCCTTTCCCTACACAGTGCTAAGTAATGGAGTGTATGTCTTTCTCACCCCAGTAATTTTGACGATTCACAGATGGGAAAAAAGCGAGAATATAATCATATTTTAACGTAGAAATGTCAAACTGTAGGAGTTTCTTGAGGAATGCTTAATAATCGATGCTATGTTTGTTATGAAGGAAGTGATGCGTTATGTAGGTTGTGACGATATTGATGTTGTTGTTGGTGGTTGTGAAGAGATTAATATTGTTGTTGTTGGTGGTTGTGAAGAGATTGATGTTGTTGTTTTTGGGTTGTGACGAGATTGTTGTTGTTGTTGGTGATTGTGACGAGATTGTTTTTGTTGGTGGTGGTGGTTGTGACGAGATTGATGTTGTTGTTGTTGTTGGTGGTGGTGGTTGTGGTGGTGGTGTTTCTCTTGCTGTTGTAGCTTGTTTTGTTGTTATCGTTACCTCTTATTTTCTTGTTACTGTTGGTGCATCTGCTTTATATACTTTTGTTGTTGGTGGTGGTGGTGATGTGGTGATGGTGGTGGTGGTGGTGGTGGAAGTGATGGTGGTGGTGGTGGTGTTGGATTTTGTAATGGTGGTGGTGGTGGTGGTTGTAATGTTCTTGTTTCATGTCCGTAATGATGAAAGAATCAAGGATAAAAAATCGTCAGCAAATATTCTTCTTTTCACCGCTTATATGGAGTTTTGTTTTCTTGCATGTTCTCTGTGTTTGCATGAATTCTCCCGGGCATAATTACGTCTTTACTCTGTCATGGCGGGAGATAGGTCAAGGCCAAACGAAACAAGGTCACTTTATCGCCTCTAGTATCTTCCCAGGCCCAAGGCAACACTAAGTAATGGAGAGAATAATGATCTTTCTTACCGCATGTGATCCTGACTTAACCCCTTCACGCCCAGCTCTGTCCTTTGCTAAATAAAATCGTCTGTTGTTAGCCATAAAATAACGAAAAGTAACTAAATATTTCAAATTAACTAGTGGACAAGGATACTAAACAGGTCATGTATATAAAATATTGCTTATAGTCACTAAAAATAGTCTATTGGTACGCAAATTACAATGGAAATTACGTTCTGGGCCTCAAGGGCTTAAAGGTATAAGCAGAACTTGATGTGTTTTTACGGTTGCATCATTCTTCATAATTCTTCCAATCAACGTCTTGACATTTCCCTGTCTGCTGCAGGCACTCAGTAAAAGTGGAACTGACGCTAGAGGCTTAACCCCTTCACGCCCAGATCTTTCCTTTGCTATAAAAAAAATCGTCTGTTGTTATCCATAAAATTACGAAAAGTAACTTGATAAACCAAATTAGCTAGTGGAGAAGGATACTAAATAGGTCATATCTAGAAAACCATTGCTTATATTAATTAAAAATCATCTAATGGAGGTCAAATTACAATGGAAATTACGTTCTGGGTCTCAAGGGGTTAAAGTAGCATGCTGCGATCGAAAAAATATCCCCCGTCTTTTTTTTTACGTCTCCATAGATAGTTATGTGTCGCCGCTCAGTAAGGTATATTAAAGTGCCTACATCAATGCTACTTCTTTATAAGTCTCCTGATTGCTTCCTGTGATAAAATATTAATTGTAATAATCTATAATAATATAAGCGAAAGTGTGTGTGTGTGTGTGTCCCCGCTCCAGGTGCCGCCCCCTGTGGCGGAATCCCCTCATATGGCACAGTTTTGGAACCGGCTCGAGCAGGGGAAGGTTTTAAGTCCATTTATGAGATGATCCGATCACTTTTTTCTTCTTTTTTTTTAGCAGCCTATTAGCGAGAATTGTGAAAAAAAGTGGGTTGCGAGAATTAGAGAGAACTGCAACTCCGAAATGCCAGGGGTCGCTGGCAGTTTTAACTCACAATTTGGTGAAAAGTTGGTCAACTTGAAAGAAAAATATGGACTTATTCCACTGCACTTAAAACACACAAGTATAATATTAAGAACGATTTTCTTCTATATGTATATTGTATAGAAGCCTGATTCTGTAAAACATTGTATATAACCAAATAACCAAGGAGGTTATAGTTGAGGAGGCGAGGTAAATGCTACTCTATGATATTATATAGTCAATAACGAATGTTTAGAAGTTATCTATACCTAGGCAGTCATATTTTCCTGTTATTATTGTGTATCAATCAGATAGAAAGCCTGGAAGTGCAATGAGTCGACGCGTGAAGTCGTAATGTTTTGATTCAATCTCCCCGCCACAATCTGCCCGCCCACCACTCCCCGCCGCGGCACGTCGCCTCCACAATTATAACCTACATTGTCGCAGCAACAAGCCGATTTCGGCATTCTTTATTCTTCGTTTTTCCAAGGCATTGCTTATCGTATTTTGACAAGCGTTTGCCAGACGCAGCAGTACTGTCTTAGAAAACAGTGTGAACATCGCCCAAATTTTACATGCCACAATATACATGTAAAAAATATATTAAGCTTTGCTACTCGAGGCGAGTAATTTGCATTAAATTGCTATTATAGAACGTTCCATCGTAATGCATGTCATCCATATAATTAGTAGAACAACAGAAGAACTATATTTTTTGGTATTCAGATGCGGTGCATCAATGTTTATCGCGAAATTAATTTATGAAAAATATTAGTCGCGGAGCCAAAACACAGTAGACCAACCTTTGAGTTAAAACTGCCAGCGACCACTGGCATTTCTCGAGTTTCAGATCATTGGAATTGAGGAAACCTTGATGGGTAATGGGTGAGTGAATGGGTGGGGTGATGGGTAATGGGTGAGGGAATGGGTGGGGGGTGATGGGTGATGGGTGAGGGAATAGATGGGGGGTGATGGGTAATGGGTGAGTGAATGGGTGTGTGGTGATGGATAATGGGTGAGTGAATGGGTAGGGGGTGGGGGGTAATGGGTGAGTGAATGGGTGGAGGGTGATGGGTAATGGGTGAGTGAATGGGTTGGGGGTGATGTGAATAGGTTGGCGTTAATACATACATTTCTACATCCATGATTTCAGGAAAGCTAGAAGGGGCTATCTGGAGAGTCTGTGTTCGTGGGTCTTTGGCCCACCAAACACAGGTGGTGGGCCGAAGGCCCACGAATAGCCCTCCGCAGGAGCTAGCTAGTGTATCATAAGTCGTATGGTAGCAGAGTAAACTTCTGCAAGGATATGTATCATATTTGATTTTTGATAGTTGAAAAGTATTCATGTACAGTTGCTTATACTGTACATCGTGTGGCTTTCAATTATTCTTATACATTGGAGCTTACAAGATAATCCTTAACTCCGGACTGGCCGTAAGGTGGTGTGTGTGTGTGTGTGTGTCGGTGTGGGTGTGTGTGTACATGTATGTCGGTGTGGGTGTGTGTGTACATGTATGTCGGTGTGGGTGTGTGTGTACATGTATGTCGGTGTGGGTGTGTGTGTACATGTATGTCATTCACCCCATGGTCTTGTCCACGCTCGCGATCGCCAGTTTTCACCCTCTCAGTGCGAGCTTGGAGCTCATTATTACCCATCTTTGGGCAATGCTGGACCTCACACACCACACACCCCCATCCCCTTGCTCAAGGGGGACAGTAACCGCCCGAATTTGTCAAGTGAAAAATCCCCGGGAGCACGAGGATTCGAACCGCCTACCCACAGAATGGGAGCCCGGCACGCTGTCACCTGACCATCGCGCGGTGTGTGTGTAACTGTGTGTGTATGTGTGTGTCTGTGTGTATACGTGTGTGTGTGTGTGTATACGTGTGTGTGTGTGTGTGTGTGTATGTGTGTGTGTGTGTGTGTGTGTGTGTGTGTGTGTGTGTGTGTGTGTGTGTGTTAGGGTTATTTGTCGCCCTATTGACCTCGAAATTAACACGCACAGCACGCCTACTATCATTTGACCACATCCACACACCCATACATACACACACACACACACACACACACGCACACACACACGCACACATACACACGCACACACACACACACACACGCACACACACACACACACACACACACACACACCACGTGACAGCATGGCATCCAACCCATAATTCATGATGCGGTTCGATTGGCTGAGGTGTTCTAAGTCCTGTTTTTGCCTGGCTTGTCAGGGTGTGGGCGCAGCTTTGCCAGTACCATGAGGGCGGAGGGAGGGCGACCGCCGTCACCGCACCGCCAAACGACAGCCTTCACGCATTCCCAGGACCGACGGCACATAGCAGGCATCACGGACTCCAAGACTTGTGTGGAGGCGTGCGTGGCGGGAAGAGACAGTTGTAGCGCCTAGCAAACACAACGCCTCTGGTCCAGCCTCTCTACGTATCACCGCGGCGTGACTCTGTTATTCTGCGTAGTGAGTGGCAGCAGGAAGTGGCCCTCATGCTGGCCACACTGCTTGGCGTGACGAGTTATTTATGATCAGGAAAATAACCTTTGAATTGAAAACTGTATCAATACCCCGCAATACTTTAAAAGGCATATGTCAATGGGTTTTGCGTAAAATATCATTGAAGAGTGTGGGTTTGCGACCATGTGCGAGGGTTACGTGTTGAGCTCATGGGAGGTGGTGGAAGTGAACCGTCTGAACGGGTCGTTAAAGCTACGGCCAGTATGGACCAAATGCCCCGAGGACTACGGGCCCATTGTGGCGGGGGTGTTCCTCTCCCTGGTGTTTGTGATCGCCTTCCTGCTGAACCTGATGGTGGTGGTCACGGTGGCCACTAGCTACACCCTCAAGCGCCACCTCTACTGCCACCTCCTCCTCAACATGTGCCTCACCTGCCTCATTGACTGCTTCCTCAACCTGAGCGTGGCCATCGTGTACGTCACCACCGCGCCATGGAGGTTCGGCCACGCCGTGAGCTACATCAATGGGTTCACCATGAACCTTATGAACAGCGAGATGGCCTTCGTGGTGGTGCTGGTGGCGGGGGACAGAATGGCCGCCGCCAGGAGGAACAAAGCTTTCGTTAACATGAAAAAGTACAAATGTGGTTGGCTGTGAGTCTGACATGGGTGGTGTCAGCGCTGTTAGCGTCGCCGCTGTTGCTGGGACACGTGCTCAGCATGCCTTACGGAACAGGTATTCATGCTCCGTGGCTGACCCGCAAGACCGCTACTACCTGATGGCCATGCGGCGCTGGTNGTGAAAAGTTTCAAATTAGAGAGAACTGCAACTCCGAAATCCAGGGGTCGCTGGCAGTTTTAACTCACAATTTGGTGAAAAGTTGGTCAACTTGAAAGAAAAAATATGGACTTATTCCACTGCACTTAAAAACACACAAGTATAATATTAAGAAACGATTTCTCTATATGTATATTGTATAGAAGCCTGATTCTGTAAAACATTGTATATAACCAAATAACCAAGGAGGTTATAGTTGAGAGGCGAGGTAAATGCTACTCTATGATATTATATAGTCAATAACGAATGTTTAGAAGTTATCTATACCTAGGCAGTCATATTTTCCTGTTATTATTGTGTATCAATCAGATAGAAAGCCTGGAAGTGCAATGAGTCGACGCGTGAAGTCGTAATGTTTTGATTCAATCTCCCCGCCACAATCTGCCCGCCCACCACTCCCCGCCGCGGCACGTCGCCTCCACAATTATAACCTACATTGTCGCAGCAACAAGCCGATTTCGGCATTCTTTATTCTTCGTTTTTCCAAGGCATTGCTTATCGTATTTTGACAAGCGTTTGCCAGACGCAGCAGTACTGTCTTAGAAAACAGTGTGAACATCGCCCAAATTTTACATGCCACAATATACATGTAAAAATATATTAAGCTTTGCTACTCGAGGCGAGTAATTTGCATTAAATTGCTATTATAGAACGTTCCATCGTAATGCATGTCATCCATATAATTAGTAGAACAACAGAAGAACTATATTTTTTGGTATTCAGATGCGGTGCATCAATGTTTATCGCGAAATTAATTTATGAAAAATATTAGTCGCGGAGCCAAAACACAGTAGACCAACCTTTGAGTTAAAACTGCCAGCGACCACTGGCATTTCTCGAGTTTCAGATCATTGGAATTGAGGAAACCTTGATGGGTAATGGGTGAGTGAATGGGTGGGGTGATGGGTAATGGGTGTGGGTGATGGGTGGGATGGTGGGGGTGATGGGTGATGGGTGAGGGAATAGATGGGGGGTGATGGGTAATGGGTGAGTGAATGGGTGTGTGGTGATGGATAATGGGTGAGTGAATGGGTAGGGGGTGGGGGGTAATGGGTGAGTGAATGGGTGGAGGGTGATGGGTAATGGGTGAGTGAATGGGTTGGGGGTGATGTGAATAGGTTGGCGTTAATACATACATTTCTACATCCATGATTTCAGGAAAGCTAGAAGGGGCTATCTGGAGAGTCTGTGTTCGGTGGGTCTTTGGCCCACCAAACACAGGTGGTGGGCCGAAGGCCCACGAATAGCCCTCCGCAGGAGCTAGCTAGTGTATCATAAGTCGTATGGTAGCAGAGTAAACTTCTGCAAGGATATGTATCATATTTGATTTTTGATAGTTGAAAAGTATTCATGTACAGTTGCTTATACTGTACAATCGTGTGGCTTTCATTATTCTTATACATTGGAGCTTACAAGATAATCCTTAACTCCGGACTGGCCGTAAGGTGGTGTGTGTGTGTGTGTGTGTCGGTGTGGGTGTGTGTGTACATGTATGTCGGTGTGGGTGTGTGTGTACATGTATGTCGGTGTGGGTGTGTGTGTACATGTATGTCGGTGTGGGTGTGTGTGTACATGTATGTCATTCACCCCATGGTCTTGTCCACGCTCGCGATCGCCAGTTTTTCACCCTCTCAGTGCGAGCTTGGAGCTCATTATTACCCATCTTTGGGCAATGCTGGGACCTCACACACCACACACCCCCATCCCCTGCTCAAGGGGGACAGTAACCGCCCGAATTTGTCAAGTGAAAAATCCCCGGAGCACGAGGATTCGAACCGCCTACCCACAGAATGGGAGCCCGGCACGCTGTCACCTGACCATCGCGCGGTGTGTGTGTAACTGTGTGTGTATGTGTGTGTCTGTGTGTATACGTGTGTGTGTGTGTGTATACGTGTGTGTGTGTGTGTGTGGTGTATGTGTGTGTGTGTGTGTGTGTGTGTGTGTGTGTGTGTGTGTGTGTGTGTTAGGGTTATTTGTCGCCCTATTGACCTCGAAATTAACACGCACAGCACGCCTACTATCATTTGACCACATCCACACACCCATACATACACACACACACACACACACACGCACACACACACGCACACATACACACGCACACACACACACACACACGCACACACCACACACACACACACACACACACCACGTGACAGCATGGCATCCAACCCTTAATTCATGATGCGGTTCGATTGGCTGAGGTGTTCTAAGTCCTGTTTTTGCCTGGCTTGTCAGGGTGTGGGCGCAGCTTTGCCAGTACCATGAGGGCGGAGGGAGGGCGACCGCCGTCACCGCACCGCCAAACGACAGCCTTCACGCATTCCCAGGACCGACGGCACATAGCAGGCATCACGGACTCCAAGACTTGTGTGGAGGCGTGCGTGGCGGGAAGAGACAGTTGTAGCGCCTAGCAAACACAACGCCTCTGGTCCAGCCTCTCTACGTATCACCGCGGCGTGACTCTGTTATTCTGCGTAGTGAGTGGCAGCAGGAAGTGGCCCTCATGCTGGCCACACTGCTTGGCGTGACGAGTTATTTATGATCAGGAAAATAACCTTTGAATTGAAAACTGTATCAATACCCCGCAATACTTTAAAAGGCATATGTCAATGGGTTTTGCGTAAAATATCATTGAAGAGTGTGGGTTTGCGACCATGTGCGAGGGTTACGTGTTGAGCTCATGGGAGGTGGTGGAAGTGAACCGTCTGAACGGGTCGTTAAAGCTACGGCCAGTATGGACCAAATGCCCCGAGGACTACGGGCCCATTGTGGCGGGGGTGTTCCTCTCCCTGGTGTTTGTGATCGCCTTCCTGCTGAACCTGATGGTGGTGGTCACGGTGGCCACTAGCTACACCCTCAAGCGCCACCTCTACTGCCACCTCCTCCTCAACATGTGCCTCACCTGCCTCATTGACTGCTTCCTCAACCTGAGCGTGGCCATCGTGTACGTCACCACCGCGCCATGGAGGTTCGGCCACGCCGTGAGCTACATCAATGGGTTCACCATGAACCTTATGAACAGCGAGATGGCCTTCGTGGTGGTGCTGGTGGCGGGGGACAGAATGGCCGCCGCCAGGAGGAACAAAGCTTTCGTTAACATGAAAAAGTACAAAATGTGGTTGGCTGTGAGTCTGACATGGGTGGTGTCAGCGCTGTTAGCGTCGCCGCTGTTGCTGGGACACGTGCTCAGCATGCCTTACCGGAACAGGTATTCATGCTCCGTGGCTGACCCGCAAGACCGCTACTACCTGATGGCCCATGCGGCGCTGGTGGTGGCGGCGCCCACGCTGGCCCTGCTGGTGATGGCCACCCTGGTGGGCCGCACCTTCCACACCGAACGAAGAAAACAAAGGAGAGTGAAGAATAGCCAAACGTTGAGCTATTTTGATCAGATCCTTATGACACCTTATTTCAGGACCGAGTTCTATCCCACCCTGGCGGCTGCATGCGTGGTGTGCGGCTACCTGTTCTTCTGGCTGCCCTTCACTGCACTCACCACCATCTCGCCGATGATAACTGACCATTGGAGAAACAACTCTTCTCAAGACAACGCCGACGATCCGTCCGCGCTCTTTGTTCCCTCCCTGCGTGTGATGACGCAGGCCCGGGCCATGCTGAACCAGGGCCAGCTGCACGCCCTCAACGCCTCCAACAGTGAGCTGGGCGCCGACATGGCCGCCACCAACCTCACCGTGGAGGACCATCTCATCCCCGAGGTGGTGAGGAGTCCGGTCTTTGACACGGTGGCCGTCTGGCTCCGCTTCCTGTTCAGCGTGTTGGTGCCCACGGTGGTGCTGCTCACGCTCCAGGAGGTGCGCCGCAAATGCGAGGCTCTTATTTTCTGCTGCAGACCCAGCTCGGTGGACGCCGCCTCTCCCAAGCCCTCGCGGCCAATCTACGCCGACTCCCGGAGCTCCCAAAGTAGCAATGATACCGCAAAGTCCAAGTCCAGTAAAAAGAGCAAAAACAACAAGGAGACAATTAATTTCAAGACGCCTATCCTTTTCTCTACCTCGGATGGTCTGCACATCCGCACGGTGGAGGACACGTACCAGGACATGGTGGTGAAAAAGCCCTGCCGTCCTTCCCGTGGTCTGCCGCCATCGAGCAGGAGCCCAAGTTTACATATAACCTTTGTGATATCGTCGTGGGATACGAAGAATTGACTGACTTTGACGGCCAGTTCCATATTGACGATAACTACGACTTCGAGAAAGACCCCGAAGCTGTGGGTTTAGAGGAGGGGAATCCCGTGGTGCAGGGAGCACACCGCGCCGCTATGGGGCAGAAGCCAATGCCACGACCCTCAGCTGAAGACAAGGAAGACAGTCCTGAACGACCAGGATTCCTTAAGGTTGACTATCGGCCGCCGACACCTCCACGAGTACAGGTTGTTGGCAACGATCCTGCCGTCATCGTTGGGGATTCCCTTGAGGACGACAGAAGGAACAGGAAAGGGAGGAAGGTCGTAAGATTTGCCCAAGTGCTCAGCCAGGAGATTCCGCGACCTCCCTCCACTGAAAGCAATATTCTCAGCTCGTCGGCCAACAGTTTACGCTCCAGCGACTCTGGTATCATTGCTGATTCAGAAGACGAGGCTTCCACGGCCCCACACCACCCGAAGCCTCGGAAAGAGCCATCGGCACCCTCGGCATTCCAAAGCCAAGATTTTCTCGGAAGCCCCAGGCATCTCCGAGAAAGACGCGCAAGCCAAGACCGCCTGGAGGGGCAGGGCGGGGCGGCCGGCGTCCCATGGTCAGCACTAGAGTGAAGGGCATCAAAAGCCGTCACTTACCTGCCCAGACCCATTCACCCTCGGGTCGTCATAGGTTCACAACGTCTAATGACATGCCGAGGTGAGTGATTATCTCTTCCAAAGCATGTTCTCATTAGTCAACAGTCTGTCTCAAATTGATCAATATCTTTCAAAATGTCAAGCGCTGCGACATAAAACTTATTAATGTTTTACTCAATTATACAACTTTTGATCTGATGTAAAAAATAAGCATTGAGCCATTTTGCCGGCAAACTTATACCTTTTCAATTCCTTGGTTCGCTACCTGAAGGAGGTGAGGCAAGGTGAGGCATGGCGGGGAGCGTCCTACCCGGCACCAGCCTCTGCCGCGGCGCCCACACACTGACCCACTGCTGCTGCTGCGCCTGTGTTGACGGCCACGTGAAGAGCGTAACGTCTGCAGGATATTTGAGAACTGGAGGATGGTATGAGTAGATCGAAACGTCGACAAACTGCATGTGTGTGTGTGGGTGTGGTGTGTGGTGGGTGTGTGTGTGTCA
>JACEEZ010019768.1:28202-68755 GCA_016584305.1 Chionoecetes opilio | reverse complement strand
GTGGACAAACCACCCTTAAATTCAATTTACTAGAAAACATCCTGCAATTCGAAATATATATTCACTTTTTGACCTACGGCGTACCTAATGGCCGTGGATTATAGTTACAGAGGACTCGTGTTTCGCAGGGCACGCTGAACACACCCATACACACACACGCACGTACACACACACACACACACACACACACGCACGTACACACACACACACACACACACGCACGTACACACACACACACACACACACAAACACACACACACACGCGCACACACACACGCTCACACACACACACAAACACACACACAAAGAGACAAAGTATATGTCCCTTTGGTCATATTACAATGGAAATTACGCTCTGGGTCTGAAGGGGCTAATGGTCAAAGTGATGGTGGTATACATAAAGTGATATACAAACATATATACATATATACTAAATATGTATCGGGTCTCCGCATCCGTGTCTGCGCTCATGATTAATTAAACATCCGCAAATGCTATTTGACAAACACCCGGATCCACATCTGCATCCGAACAAACAGGACGCATAGGCTGGATCTATAAAAGAGCTGAACCGAAAGACAAAGCTATCAGCGCTGATCGCTTCCTATCCTCCGTGATGGTGGGGGGGGAGGGGGCGGAGCTGGCGTGAGTCCCGTGGCTCGTGTGTAAGTACCCGCCATTGGGACATGATTGGTGGTAACTAAATAGTCAATCATTCTTAATCTATTAAAAAACATAACAACTACAACGTCGTATAGTCACTAAAACACCACAAGCGCGCAAGTACTGTCTGAACATTGGCTTTAACATACGAACTTCAACAGGTATATATATATTATATAATATATATATATAGTATTATATATATATATATATATATATATATATATACCTGTTGAAGTTCGTATGTTAAAGCCAATGTTCAGAAAGTACTTGCGCGCTGGTGGTGTTTTAGTGACTATACGACGTTGTAGTTGTTATATATATATATATAATATATATATATATATACATATATATATATATATATATATATATATATATATATATATATATATATATATATATATATATATATATATTATGTATATATATATATATTATATATATATATATATATATATATATATATAATGAACAAGGAAATGGTGTGCGTGGTGTGTGAGGTTCCATCTTTACCCATAGATCGGTCTCAATGATCTTCGGGAGGGTAATAGCAAGCGATCACGAGTCCAGCGCGTGATAAAGACCGGGAATGAATAAACACACACACAAACACACACAACACCACCACACACACACACACACACACACACACACACACACACACACACACACACACACACACACACACACACACACACACACACACACACACACACACACACACACACACACACACACACACCACACACACACACACCACACACACACACACACACACACACACACATTCTACAGTATCTCCGACACCAAAATTTCGATTAGATTTCATGAAATCTCCATCGTGAAATTAATTTAAGGATTTTTTAACATTAACATTCCGAGGAAGAATTTACAACTACTTTCCAGAGTAGAAGAAAATGTCTTTTATACCATTTTGTTATGAAAATACGTATTGCATAAGGGAATATCTATGCACCGCATGGTTTACAATGCCAATTATGTGTGTAAGCATGAATATTTATATATTTACTAAAACAACATTTTATTGGGCCTTTGTAAAACAGTTTATTGTAACTACGTATCCCTTGTTGTGCGTGAATGAGAAATTCATTATGTTATTTCTTTATCACGCTATTGAACAGCGTCACAATAGGGCGTCACTTGCAGTGTGCGATCGGCACCGATAAGTATTTTTGGTGACGTCAACGATTCTTCTCTTGCCGTGACCCTTGACTTTTTGGCGCGGCTTTCCCGGCGCCGATGAAAGGCTCGCTGTAATGAGAGGCGGGAATTTTAAGCCGCTCAACAGGTGCAGCAGAAGAATGGAATGTTTATTGTAAAATTATATACCCTTCCATATCCCTCGGCCTCCCGCCCTGGCCTCGGCGGAGCGCCTCGCCGCGGGACAGACGCGGATCACCGGCGCGGCATGCAGGCGAGGCCGACCGCTGATTGCCTGCCGGGAACAGAACTGCCGAGCCACGACACCCTGCACCCCCCCCCCCCTCCTTCCCTCGCGTGATGGCATATGCTGGACCGACTGTCACTCACACACACAGTAAAACACAAAGGAAATATCGTAATTGAAGCGAGGTACAAGGTGAATGTTTTGAAGTGAAAAATTTCACTGACATGAAAAGAAAACAATCAGTGAAAAAACAAAAAACATGAACACTCGTGTATGTGTAGGGAGAAAAAGTGTGTGTGTGTGTGTGTGTGTGTGTGTGTGTGTGTGTGTGTGTGTGTGTGTGTGTGTGTGTGTGTGTGTGTGTGTGTGTGTGTGTGTGTGAATTTTAAGCGGGCCTTTATTAAAGGAACCCATCCACGGTGCGATCTGGTCTTGAGACCATCGGACAATCTGGTTGGATCCGACCAGATTGGATCGTGAGTGGGGTGATTTTGGTCTATCCGACCGACTGACAGCTGGTCGGATGGCGACCAAGCAGTGTTTGGTTTTTAGATCCGACAGATCATCCGGTTCAGACTGGATAGCACCTTGAGTGTGCTGATCGTGAGGCCAGCCGTTAGTTTCGCCACTGACAGCGTCGCGAGAGGATTACCAAGATGAATTGTTTCTTTGATGAGAAACACTTTTGGACAGAATTCATCCAATTATATAGAAATTTAAATGTTTGTGGGAAATAAAAAGTAAAAGTAAATGGATAAATATAAGAAAAAAGCAGCTTATGAAGTATTGGTAGAGAAACTCAAGGAGCGACAGTGAGCGACAGTGAGGCTAATGTTGAAACAGCAAAAAAAAAAAAAAGACTATATGAGAAGTGTGTTCCGGAAATATATTAAGAAAATAACTGCCTCTATGAAAGTTGGTGCGATCGCGGATGATGTTTACGCTCTTCAGTTGTGGTATCAGATTCCATCAAAAGTAATTCGATCCTCGTTGCATAGACCCATCACGGGAACCGCTCTCCACCGTTTCTATCACCAACTGAACTGGTCTTGAGGTGCGGTCGGATCGTTAGTGGGTGGTAGGATATCCATCGGATCAGGTCTGTCGGATCAGGTCTCACGACCAATCGCACCGTGGATGGGGGCCTTAGAATGCAATGATCCATTTACCAGCGAAGCAACTTTGTGCCCGGTAGCATATCATCGCGTTGAGGAATGACGACCACACTGCATCACAGCCAACCACTGACTACATCTCTTATATCGGTCAACTTAATTATTACCATTGTTACGATTATTATATGTATTATTACTATTGTTATCATAATCATCATCATTATCATTATTATTATATAAAGGGTTTGGTGTTTCAGGGCAAGGATGTGGCATGGCCGATATATTCCTCTGCTTCCACTACCCACTTCATCTTTCACAATGCTCGCCACTTAACCTATGCACGGAATGAGTGGCGGCGCATGGTGTATGGGGGGCACGGGTGACCCTGCAGCGGGACGGGCAGGAGGGGGGAGGCGCCGCACATCCACGCCCTGAGCACCAGTATAACAAGCCGATAGTCATCATGGACCACGCATGCGCGCCCTTCTACCAGCACTGCCGAGAGAGGTGCGGTGCGGGCACGTCCCTGCGCTTGAAGGGTGAGACGCAGCGGCTCGTTGAGATGCATCACAAGGGATCACATTTTGTCCACCACGCTATCAAGGTGGACAACCTCAGGGTGAGCGGCGCGTCCTCCAGCCCCGACGTCCCCCTGATGGACTTCGTGCTCGCCCCCACGACCGAGGACACCTTCTGTTTTGAGCTGCTTGGCCTTCCTTGCAGCAAGTAGGGGCAGGAGCACGCCTTCCCCAGGTCGCCGGTGCTCAAGGAGGGGCAGGAGCACGCCTTCCCCAGGTCGCCGGTGCTCAAGGAGGGGCAGGAGCACGCCTTCCCCAGGTCGCCGGGGCTCAAGTAGGGGCAGGAGCACGCCTTCCCCAGGTCGCCGGTGCTCAAGGAGGGGCAGGAGCACGCCTTCCCCAGGTCGCCGGTGCTCAAGGAGGAGCAGCAGCACGCCTTCCCCAGGTCGCCGGGGCTCAAGGAGGGGCAGGAGCACGCCTTCCCCAGGTCGCCGGTGCTCAAGGAGGGGCAGGAGCACGCCTTCCCCAGGTCGCCGGGGCTCAAGGAGGGGCAGGAGCACGCCTTCCCCAGGTCGCTGGGGCTCAAGGAGGGGCAGCAACACGCCTTCCCCAGGTCGCCGGGGCTCAAGGAGGGGCAGGAGCACGCCTTCCCCAGGTCGCCGGGGCTCAAGGAGGGGCAGGAGCACGCCTTCCCCAGGTCGCCGGGGCTCAAGGAGGGGCAGGAGCACGCCTTCCCCAGGTCGCCGGGGCTCAAGGAGGGGCAGGAGCACGCCTTCCCCAGGTCGCCGGGGCTCAAGGAGGGGCAGGAGCACGCCTTCCCCAGGTCGCCGGGGCTCAAGGAGGGGCAGGAGCACGCCTTCCCCAGGTCGCCAGTGCTCAAGGAGGGGCAGGAGCACGCCTTCCCCAGGTCGCCGGGGCTCAAGGAGGAGCAGCAACACGCCTTCCCCAGGTTGCCGGGGCTCAAGGAGGGGCAGGAGCACGCCTTCCCCAGGTCGCCGGGGCTCAAGTAGGGGCAGGAGCACGCCTTCCCCAGGTCGCGGGCTCAAAGAGGAGCAGCAAGCACGCCTTCCCCAGGTCGCCGGGGCTCAAGGAGGGGCAGGAGCACGCCTTCCACAGGTCGCCGGGGCTCAAGGAGGGGCAGGAGCACGCCTTCCCCAGGTCGCCGGGGCTCAAGGAGAGGCAGGAGCACGCCTTCCCCAGATCGCCGGTGCTCAAGGAGAGGCAGGAGCACGCCTTCCCCAGGTCGCCGGGGCTCAAGGAGGGGCAGGAGCACGCCTTCCCCAGGTCGCCGGGGCTCAAGGAGAGGCAGGAGCACGCCTTCCCCAGGTCGCCGGTGCTCAAGGAGGGGCAGGAGCACGCCTTCCCCAGGTCGCCGGTAAAAGAGTAAATGGATAAATTTAAGAAAAATGCAACTTATGAAGTATTGGTAGAGAAACTCGAGGAGCGACAGTGAGGCTAATGTTGAAACAGTAAAAAAAAAAAAAAAAAAACTATATGAGAAGTGTGTTCCGGAAATATATTAAGAAAATAATCTCTGTGAATAGCCTCTGTAATATATGTAAAATATTTTCGTAATGTATGTAATGTATGTAAAATAATAGCCTCTGTGAAATTTGGTGTGAACGCGGATGATGCTTACGCTCCTCAGTTGTGGTATCAGATTCCATCAAAAGTAATTCGATCCTCGTTGCATAGACCCATCACGGGAACCATTCTCCACCGTTTCTATCACCAACTGAACTCTGGTCTTGAGGTGCGGTCGGATCGTTAGTGGGTGGTAGGAAATACATCGGATCAGGTCTGTTGGATCAGATCGTACGACCAATCGTACCGTGGATGGGGGGCCTAAAAGGCCCCCATAAGTAGTGAGGATGAGGTTGAATTTGATTGGGGAGACACGTAGTGAGGATCAGGTTGGAGTTGATACGCACACATGAGGTTGGAGTTGGGGCGACAGACAAATGTTGAGAATTGAATTTTTTTATTCGGCGACCCTGCCTGTTTGGATGTCTTGACACCAGACATAGCTCATCACTGAGATGCCAAAAACACGACCCTGAACGTTATCTGCAGGGCACCTGCGTGATAGAGGCTGGCGGGGCGGTCACGCTGCCGCTGAAAGCAACAGTGTATGTGCAGCGCCGCCGCTCGGGATGCTGCCCCTGGCTCAAGGCCTCCCGGAAGATCGCCTCGTTTCACTTCGAGGACAAGAGGTTCAGCCACGCGGAGGGGGCTTACAAATCCTCGGCCGCTGCCCTGGATCTCAAGCCCTTGACATCGTACATCTTCTCTCATCTGATACCCGGGCGTCCGGGTACGGCAGAGGTCAAGGTATCCTTACGATGTGTTGACGGCCAGAAGCACGTTGCCCGCGTCGCTCTGGAGGACTTGGTGGTGCAGCTGCTGAGAAATAGAGATCCTAAGAGTTTCGTCCTGTACGTAAGCCAAGGAAATGTCACCATTAAGCCACTTTTTGAAATTGTCAGTGAGGAATCGAGTCACGACGCGCCTCCAGTGGCTGCCCAAGAGGAAGATGAATGCGAAGATTTTTACGATGCGTTCACAGGCAAAGACGATGATAAACCGGACAACCCTCAGGATGGTGGCCTGCAGGAGGAGGCCGTGGCGGAGCCCTCCCAGGGGCGTGGCCTGGCCGGCCTGGTGCGGGGGGCCTGGCCCTACATCCTGTGGACCATTGTTGCTGGCAGTCTAGTGTTTGCCGTGGCCACAATGATCGAAGACCTGTACTGGCCCATCCAGGACCTGTACTGGTCGCCCCTCCACGACCAGGAGTGAGGCGTGTGATTCAATGAGAAAACATCCTAACAAGCGGTGACAAACAAATCACAATGAAGTTACAACATAAACAATTAATGTTACCGAGAAGACTGCCTAGTGGACATAGGCCATTGTGTGATAGAAGGAACTTATACTCGCGGAAGAAACATAAGAGTTTATAATCATTAGTGAGTCTGCGTTAGAGGAGAAGGCAACGTTGCCTGTCACGCGTCTGCTTGGCACGCAAGGTGGTCAAATGGCAAGCGTTCATTACAGTAAACAAGCTCACAATGGTCAACAGAGTGTCGACCCAGGCTTTGTTTTCTCTCGACCATTTCCATACAAGGGCCTTGCATTAAACCTGAATTATTAATCACTTCTTTTGAGAGGGAGTCACTTCAATATAAACAATCGCTGAGAGCCGATCCTGGCATAAGACAGCATCACGCAATATAAAGTACTAGGCAATTAGTGCAACATGGTGATTCAAAAATATAAGGCATGGTAATAATGCTATATATTATGTTAATTATCATATCGCTATTTCTAACAAATAAAATTTTAACCTTAGCCACTTATTATTACTATCCTTGTTGCTATTGTTATTATCATTATTATTATTAGCATTATTGATACTATCTTCATTCTTACTTACATTATCGTTATCATTATCATTTCATTTCTGAGCGCCCAAAATGATCGGTAGCGCGCCGCCCAATATAGACTAAAAACAGGGTACAAGTTGCACCATGCCCGAGATCTAACCCAATAGTACCTTTAGAGCTGCAAAATCATAAAAAGAAAAAAAGAAAAAAAAAAAGATGTACCTATCACCTGGTTGACTAAATGTTTTACCTTGGATTTCAAACTTGCACCTTTTCTGCACCATTATTCCTTTGAGCGTTTGGGTAAACTGAAACCAAGGGAACGCAATTTTTTGGTGAAATCATTCATACTACTTTCCATTTACTTTTCAGAAGAAGTAGAGTTAATTGAGCTCATTATTCTCTCTCCTCTCTCTCTCTCTCTCTCTCTCTCTCTCTCTCTCTCTCTCTCTCTCTCTCTCTCCTCTCTCTCTCTCTCTCTCTCTCTTCTCTCTCTCTCCTCTCTCTCTCTCTCTCTCTCTCTCTCTCTCTCTCTCTCTCTCTCTCTCTCCGCTCTCTCTCTCTCTCTCTCTCATACCTTCACATCAGTCTTCCCATTCTTTCTTATTGTTTTGCCTTCATCAGCACATTGTTGTTGTTTTATACTAAAAGATCCAGGTCCCTGGTTGTATTTTATTGTATGTACGTACGTTAGTTCATATTTCATTGTCATATATTGTAAGACTTTATTCAATTTAATAACTACCACGTGTAGGTAATCAGCGATTGCACCGTGAGACTGAATCGAGGCCTATTACCTGCATAGTCCGTCAGCGCCAACTTCGGCTATATGGGCATGTGGCACGCTACCCTGAAACCGATCCTTCCCATCGGGTTGTATCTGTAAGAGACAATCCGGCGTGGAGGAGGCCAAGGGGGCGCCCACAAGGCTCGTGGCTGGGGCAAGTTGATGTTTCTTGTCGAGAGTTGCTTGGTATGGGAAAGGAGCCTGCATGGGAACTCGCGCGTGGTGACCCCCGGGAGTGGCGTCGTAGGGTGGGCGAGGCGACGCGCCCCCGGCGTATGCCCCCAATGATTGATTGATTGACGTGTAGGTCTCACGGCCTCTTGTAGCTTCCTTATTTTCTTATGTAATACTTTCAAGCAACACACACACACACACACACACACACACACACAACGAGGAAGAGAGACGAGTGTACGGGCGAGATGGGGAGGGATTAGGTGTAGGATTAGCACCAACCCCTCACAGCCAAAGCCGTCTGTATGTAAGAGACCTAGATCTTACATAGAGACGTCTTTGTCACAGCGCAGCATAGCAGTCAACATTATCTTACATTTCCCATGCCTTGACCGTGACTCCCTCCTGTCTGTATGTTATGGTTTTTTTTTAAAGAGAGAGAGAGAGAGAGAGAGAGAGAGAGAGAGAGAGGAGAGAGAGAGAGAGAGAGAGAGAGAGAGAGGAGAGAGAGAGAGAGAGAGAGAGAGAGAGGACAGAAAGAAAGAAAGAGAGAGAAAAAAAAGAGAACGAAGGAAAAGAGAATAGAAGAGAGAGAGAGAGAGAGAGAGAGAGAGAAGAGAGAGAGAGAGAGAGAGAGAGATAGAGAGAGAGAGACGAGAGAGAGAGAGAGAGAGAGAGGAGGGGGGGAAACACGCAGAGAGAGGGAGAGAGAGAGGGGGGGAGATATGGAGAGGAGAGAGAGTGAGAGAGACGACAGAGAAAAAGAAAGAGAGAGAGAGAGAGAGAGAGAGAGAGAGAGAGAGAGAGAGAGAGAGAGAGAGAGAGAGAGAGAGAGATCAGATCAGATCAAAACTTTTATTGTGAATAATGTACACATTATACATAATACATATATATTTAAGGGTACAAAATAGACAAAGGGCGCACCCCCCATGGGTACCCGGACAGTTTGCCTACGGACAGTTTACCTAAGGACAATTTGCCTACGGATAATTTGCCTACCGGACAGTTTGCCTACGGACAGTTTGCCTACCGGACATTTTGCCTACCGGACAATTTGCCTACGGACACTTTGCCTACGGACACTTTGCTAACTAACTAACCTAACCTAACCTAATCTAACCTAACCTAACCTAACCTAACCTTACCTAACCTAACCTAACCTAACCTAACCTAACCTAACCTAACCTAACCAAGGTAAAGAAAATTTTTCCTGTGGAAACACTGAGGCAAAGTGTCCGTAGGCAAAGTGTCCGTACGCAAATTGTCCGGTAGGCAAAATGTCCGGTAGGCAAACTGTCCGTAGGCAAACTGTCCGGTAGGCAAATTGTCCGTAGGCAAATTGTCCGTAGGCAAACTGTCCGTAGGCAAACTGTCCGGCCACGCCCCCATGCAGGTTGCATGGGAAGGATTGCCATGATTAATGAAGTTAGATAGTAACAAAGTTAACCACATTCAGATATGTATATACAAAAGACTATGTTACTTTACATACATATTAAGTCCTTTATGAGGCATGGCAAAGTTTGGGTGGACTGTTTTTGACTTGGATAAGGTTACATGGTTGTAGATAATAGTGCAGCAGCCCAGCGTAGGAGGCATTGGCACAGCTGCCTCTAAAGAAATCATTTCTGGACATTCCATTAAAATAATGGCGGAGTGTGTGCTTCTCTTCTGTTTTACACAGGTTACATTTTTTCATATTGATGTTGTCACTGCCAGCTACCTCCCACATGTACTTATACCCTAACCTTAGCCTACTAAAAACACACCTGCTGGCGCCTAGCAATTAGTCCATTTTGTATGTAGTGGGGTTGACACCCTTTTGTTAAGTCCATATATGTAGTGAGAGAAACAGACTAACCGAGCATGCTGTCAATATGTCTCTTATTGTAAGTTTCCATTTTCTCACAATTTCTGTTTTTAGACGGCCAAGGGACAGAGGGAGCGGAAACCCAACACCATCCTTAGTCGTAGCACTTTTGGCAAGTTCATCTGCACACTCGTTACCCGCTATCCCACAGTGTGATGGGGACCATATAAAGTTCACAGTTTTTGTCCTGACACGTTATCTTATACACAAGTTTAATAATTCTGTTCACGAGGACTGTGTGAAGAAGGTTCCTGGATGTATCGACTG
Organism: Chionoecetes opilio; assembly: GCA_016584305.1. Lineage (NCBI taxonomy): Eukaryota > Metazoa > Arthropoda > Malacostraca > Decapoda > Majidae > Chionoecetes > Chionoecetes opilio. Next base: position 58,564 of record JACEEZ010019768.1, on the reverse strand, counting down.
TAGGGCAGTCGTGCTGTCAGAGGCAATGATGACGTCTCCGGCCTCTCGCTTGACTGCTGCCAGAGCCGCTGCTATCCCGAGAAGCTCCGTTTGGGTCGAGGAGCAGCCATCAGACACTCGGATGCTTAGCGCCCGGTGTTCACCCGGCTTTCTCCCTTGTAGTACACGACCCGGCCCCCGCACGCCCGTCCTCATGCAGCGACCCGTCGGTATACAGGATATTGGGGGCACCAGGGAGTGCATTCAATCTAAGGAAGTCCTGCTCATCAGCTCACATGGTACATTACACTTCTTAACCTTGATGGCAGAATAGGACACATTGAAAACTGGCAGTTCCCAGGGGGGGGGGGGAGATCAACTGGTTTGTGTTCCCTATCATCCATGTATTTATCAAAATTAAATGAACTGAGCAATTTCCTGACTGATGAGAGCCAAACATTACACTTTTTTTTCAACTTTGGGTTGAAAAGAGCCTCATATAATGGAATCCTCATTTGTATTTAGTGATCTCATAATTTTGGGGGGCTGCCCTTTTTTGTACTCTATGTGGAGAGGTGTTAATCCCATCTCGGTCTTGCATATCCCGGGTTGACTTTGGGCACCCCAAAATTTTCCTAATTGTGATTTTAATGACTTTTAAATGCTTTTTTTATTTTTCCTTGTTAAGAGGTTTAGGGTGCTAGATTGTAGTCTAGACGATTGATTAAAGGGAAAAATATAGCCCCTTAAGGGGCGGGGACGAGACCCACGTTCCCCCCTGCACCTTCCTTAGCAAAGCTAGCGGGCGCAGATGTGCTTTAGTCTGGTGACTTTTTGTGGCTTTTGTTTCAAGCCCAACAAGTACAGCCATATCATGTATGGGGACTTCTTCTAGAATTTTTCCCTTTTAGTTTAAGGAAGCTTTATCCCCATGCCTTTATACGGCACCTTTCTTTTTCCTGTGATATAATGGGCCGATGGAGTTGCACAATGAGAGAGGGAGAGAGAGAAGAGAGAGAGAGAGAGACAAAGAAGAAGGGGAGAGAGAGGAGAAGAGAGGGGAGAGAGAGAGAGACGAGAAGAGAAGAGGAGAGAGGAAAAAGGAGGAGAGGAAGGGGGAGAGAGAGGAGAGAGGGGGGTTGATTTTGGAGAGGAGAAGATGGTGGGGGGGAGGAAAAAGGGAAAAAGAGAAAGGGGAAAGAGAGAGAGAGAAGGAGAAAGGGGGAGAGAGAGAAAGAGAGAGAGAGAAAAGAGAGAGGGAAGGGGGAGAGAGGGGGAAAGGGGGGAGGGTGGGGGAGAGGGCAGGAGGCGGGCCTTATTGACTAAGTCACAAAGTCACAGCCAATGATGCTCCTGTCAGGGGTAGTTGGCATATGTCGTCTGACCTCGAATATAGGGGCTTGAAAGTCAAAGGCGGTAGGAGAACCACTGCAGGTGACTGTGAAAATCAACAGCCACCAAAGTGTGGATGGCGAGCAAAAAGGGACCTCCAATTTATCATTCGAGAGTAAATGTGTACAAATCGAATTAAGTTCTGCCCCGTGGTAATAAGTCTGTCACTGTGGGGCACTGAAGGCAGTAGTGGCAAGGGTGTTGGGTTGGGGACGGTTTCACAGTTTACAGGAGGAGTAGTGTGGCACGTCCTCTGCTTAGGGAGACTGCCACACTGGCCGGTACCCCAACCTGAGGCGAGCACTGACAACATTGTACCGACGTACCATGAGCCCATGTCGGCGATACTTGTGTTTGCACCGAAAAAAGGGTTTGTCATGGTGTTGTATGGACCACTGGTGGCCCTGTCTGCGTCCCTGCGATGCACAGTCATGGCGTGAGCAGCGGGTAGTGTGTTTCGAAGGCAGCGGAGGAAGGGCACAGCATTCGCATATCCAAGCCAGCGCACAGGCCGCATGGCAAGTCGATCACCTTTGTCATTACCAAGCCAGCCCGATGTGAAAAAGAAAAGAGAGAGAGAGAGAGAGAGAGGAGAGAGAGAAAAGAGAGAGAGAAAAGAGAGAGAGAGGAGAGAGAGAGAGAGAGAGAGAGAGAGAGAGGAGAGAGGAGGGGAAAGAGAGAGGGGGAGAGAGAGAGAGAGAGAGAGAGAAAAAAAAAAAAGAGAGAGAGAGAGAGTAAACAGATAAATAACAAGTGAAAAAGTATAATTAAAACCACGAGAGAGAGAGAGAGAGGGAGAGAGAGAGATGGAGAGGGGAGAGAGGAGAGGGGAGGGAGAGAGAGAGAGGGGAGAAGAAAAGGAGGAGAGAGGAGAGGGGAGAGAGAGGAAAAGAAAAAAATGGGATGGTAAAAAAGGGCAAATGTTTGAGAGTTTTGTTGTGACTCCCTCCGAATGGCTGTGAGGATCCGAGTCGTGAATAGGAGGCCGAAAAGAGGTGTTATGAAATGAAGTGCTTGGGAATAATGGAATGGCCTCCACTCGTGTGGTGTTTTAAGAAACAACAGCTGTTTGAGCATGAAATAAGTTATTTGATTCAAACAATTTCAGCAAGAAAATAAAAGCGTAGTGGAGGAGACAAAAGGCTTAAAATTAATTTACACTTACATTTAACCCCTTACACAACCCCAAAATCTTTCTTTTGCTATATGAAATCGTCTGTTGTTAGCCATTAAAATTACGAAAAGTCACTTAATATACCAAATTTGTTAGTCGACAAGGATACTAAAAGGTTTATATCTTAAAATATTACTTATATTCACTAAAAATCGTCTAATGGTACCCAAATTACAATACAAATTACGTTCTGGGTCTCAAGGGTTAACTTATTTTTTTATTCTTTTTTATCTACTTATCTTTTTTATTTATTATTGTTCATTTTAACCATTTAGTCTTACACTTCACCATGGCGCGACGTTTGTACAAGTTACCTGATGTGGTCGTGACGTCACAGTACCAGCAAGTATAGAAAAAGGATCTATGGCGTGCAAGGATACAAGACCAAGTTGTCTCCCCTCGGCCGGGATTCGAACCCGCGCCCATTGACTTGTCTAAAGAGAGAGAGAGAGAGAGGAGGAGAGAGGGGAGAGGAGAAGAGAGAGACGAAGAGAGAAGGAGAGAGAGAGAGAGAGGAAGAAGAGAGAGAGAGAGAAACACAGACAGATAAAAAAAGTAAAAGAAAAATTAAAACACGAGAGAGAGAGAGAGAGGGGAGAGGAGACTGAGGAGAAAAGAGAAGAGAGGGGAGACGAGAGAGGGAAAAAGGGGAGAGAGAGAGAGAGCTCAAAAGTAATAAATATCCAAGGCGAGGAATAAAGAATGAAAAAAATAAAGGAACTGGACATGAATGTAAACTATAAAAAGAACAAGTCAGCAAGTGGCAAATCGAGAAAAAGAAAAATATATATGGAAAAGGTTAAAAATATATGGAAATGGTCAAATTAAATATAGCGTGAAGGTATACAAGACCAAATGGCTCTACCCGGCCGCTATTCCCCTTTTCTGGAAGAGTATGTGGCGTTTACCTGAACACGTCAGTAGGTTACGTTAGCGTTAAAGATAANGGGGGCCTTGGCCCTCTTGGTTGGGCCCCTCACTCATGTTGCTGTTCCCATCTGTTGAAAAAGTTTGTTGTTAGTTAAATAGCAATAATGCAAAAATATTTTCATTATGTTCTGCATAGAAATGAGGTGAATTAGCAGTATGGAAGGAAATGTAAGATGGTGAATAGGAAGTGGGTAAAGAAGATGAGGGGGGACATGTGAGATATGTATAGTGAGGAGAAAGGTTGTTTGACAGTTTTAGGGATAAGAAAAAAAAATGACAGTATCAAAACAAACAAACACTAGCAACTGGTATTATGCATTTTTTAAGAAAGGAAAATACTCGATGGGGTTTTTACCCCTCTACAGCATGTATGTGAGGTGAGGTAACTGGTGCTGCTGGAGGAGGCACCAGGGAAAAGAGGGAAGCAGAGGCTCCTGGCACACACCTGAAAACCCTCATTGTTGATATCTTTCTGAGACTGTATACGGAAATTTGTCGATACAAGGTAAAATTTTACATCTCAGACTATAATTCATAAGTGAGACTAACATCATGCAAATGTTAACATTATAACTCTCAATACCATTCATTTGCTGTGGCTGTGACTGATGTGGTGGGAGGCTGTGGCTGTGGCTTATGTGTGGGAGGCTGTGGCTGTGGCTTATGTGGTGGGAGGCTGTGGCTGTGGCTTATGTGGTGGGAGGCTGTGACTGGTACTGGGGTTTAGGCAGCACCCCAACTCAGTGTCAAAACAATCTGTCAAAACAAAATATCAGTAATAATCCTGTACATAATTAGAACATTGATACTGTACCTGCCAATGCTAAAGCCATATCATTAAGAGAGATAAAAAAAAACTTTGTCCAATACACTGATAAGGGCTGGAAAAGCCATTAATAAGAATAAATACACCTTAATATAGATGGGTTGATGATAACAATAAGCATAGTCTGTACAAACCACGTGTGCCTATTTCCGGTAGTAATGGTAAAGCTGTCCTCCCCTGCTGCCACATCCAGCCCAATCTCCGCTGATGCTAATGGCGCTACAGAAAGATATGATCAAAATATGTTGGAGAAGGTAACTACGTGCTTACAATACAAAAATAATATATATATATATATATATAATATATATATATATATTATATATATTTTATATTTTATATATATATATTTAATCACAACACCAAAGAAGGTTTGTCATGTACGAAACCAACTTTCAACTGAGCTGAGTGTACGAAACGACTATGGTTTCGTATAGGAAAAACTTTTTGGAGTACGAATCTACTGGTGTACGAAACAACTTTTAAAACGAACGACTGCACAACTGACCCCACTCGACAATCTAACCTAACCTCCTAACCAAATGTAACCACACCACCTAGGGTGTGGGGCTCCGCACACTTACATACCTTCTAGCATCTTTCGGGAACCAACTGCAGCCTCACTCCAGGGTGTTTACGGGCTCTTTTGTCACACACACAGTAGACAATAGCGAGAGGCGGCCGCGGCATTCTTGCGTCTTTGGTGTCAGTAGCCATGTGGGCCTTGTGGGTCTGTTTGTTTTCATTCCCTGAAGAGGCGACGGTAGCGCCATCTAAGCGCCAGCAAGTGCATAGGACAGGGATTTTCTGCTTACATAGGACTCCACCTTCCTTGTCCTCTATATTCCTTGTCCTGCACCCACCTAACTACTGCACCTCCTGGGGGAAACACCCTCAGCTCAGTGGGGTGCTAGGGCTGGGCAGGAAACCGTTTTAATTTTTGGAACCGCAGGTTCCGGTTCCATAGACTCTCGGAATCGTTGGAACCGGTCCGGAAAACCCGGGTTTCCCGGTTATTGAACAAAAAATAATATAATACAAATATAGGCAATAAAAAATACAAAAAACTTATAATTAAAAAATATATATAAATAAAGTAAAAAAAAAATCAGTAAATAAAAAACATCAATAAAAATATAAAAAATAAGTAGTACATATAAAATTAAATAAAAAAATATAAATTAGATTTAAAAAAAAAAAATATATATATATATATATAAATATACTTTTAAAATATATATATATAATATAGTATTAAAATATATAATATATAATATTAATATAATATATAAAAGAGATATATAATATATATCTATAATATATATTTATTTATGGTTTTAATATATAAAATATATTTATATAATATGTAAAATTTTATAAAATATGTATATATATATATATATATATATATCATATATATATATTTTATATATATATAATATATATAATTTTAAAATATTTTATATTATATATATATATAAATTTTTATATTTTAATTTAGTCTTTGCGGTAAAGCCACTGCCTATGAGTCATATTACTAATACAAATACAAGCTTCATTTAACTGAGAAAAGTATCCAAGTTACACAACACCTGTGCCGTTCACGTTGTCCACATTTCGTCTCTACCAGTTGTCCACATTTCGTCTCAACCAGTTGTCCACATTACATGGCATGGCATGGGGGGGGGGGCGTGTAGCCATGCCCCCCCCTTTTGCAAAGAATAAATAATAATAAATAAATATATTCATCGAACGAAAAAAAAAATTTAAACGATTTTTTTTTATCCTTGCCAGTATATAACTTAGTTATATTAAAGTATTCGTCCAGACTCATTTTTTCTTTGCATAAGTATGTTGAATGTTCATTCAAAATACCTACCTACCTAATCCACGCAAAAAAAATAATTTCTTCGCTTTATTTCCATGAAAACACGACTTTTGTATAACCGTTTTGTTTTGTTTGTCCCCCCACTTTTCAAAATTCTGGGTACGCCACTGATAGCTACCGTCAAGTCATGTAGATTACTGAGGAACCGTTAAGGCAGAACCGGTTCCAGAATCGGAACCGGTTTCCAGCCAGTCGTGGTGGAACCGTCGGAACCGGTTCCAGAACCGGTTCTCGCCAAGCCCTAGTGTGTGCCAGGCTGGCGAAGGGAGCAGACGTACACTGCTGCACCTCCTGGGAACACACACCCAGCTCAGTGTGTGCCCGGCTGGCGAAGGGAGCAGGCAGACGTACACTGCTGCACCTCCTGGGAACACACACCCTCAGCTCAGTGTGTGCCAGGCTGGCGAAGGGAGCAGACAGACGTACACTGCTGCACCTCCTGGGAACACACACCCTCAGCTCAGTGTGTGCCAGGCTGGCGAAGGGAGCAGACAGACGTACACTGCTGCACCTCCTGGGAACACACCCAGCTCAGTGTGTGCCAGGCTGGCGAAGGGAGTAGACAGACGTACGCGAGATGACGTGTTTTCTCATGTGGTGGTGTAGCCTGAAGGGTGACTCATTTGTTAATACATTAGTGAAATCTACTTAGGGTTTTACAGTAGTAGGTGAATTTTTCTTGTGATTTTGATGTGTAGATTTCAAATGTGGTAATTGTAGATTTGTAAAACTAGTCACTCTACTACGGAACTACTCTCTCTCTCTCTCTCTCTCTCTCTCTCTCGCTCTCGCTCTCTCTCTCTCTCTCCACAGGATGTCGCCCACAGTATGTTTATTACCACAGTCGGACACCACAGCCTCCCACCTGTGAATAACACACGCACACGTCTATTAATCCCCCTGTACAAAGTCAGCAGTACACTGTGAACTATTTGTATCTTCTCTGTGTGTGTGGCAACGAAGCACATGTATATTAGAATGATAATAATAAATAAACTTTCCTACCTAACTAACATTTCAATCCTTCCCTTGATCTTATGATGCATGACTTGATTAAATTTGCCTGACAACTTAGTGTGGAGAACAACATAAGTCTAACATGTATATGCTGCCGTCAGCAACACTATAGTCGCCACGGCACTAATGTCGCCAGGTGCCATATATTACCAGTTTTTGCATCACTACATTTGGTGTATTCAATACTCACCGAGATCCCATGGGATGCAAGGTGGATGTAGGCAGTGTTAAATAACAGGAACTACCACGTGTAGGTCTCCCGGCCTCTTGTAGCTTCCTTATGTTACTATGTTCTTAAAATGAATCTTGCTGATGGATGTTGTACACCAAACAGTTGTCCTCACAGTTCCAAAGCTGCGTTGCTGTGCCTGTAATATACAACAAACATTAAAACTCATGCATATATTAGAGATAAGATAAGATACTTTGATCCTATCTAGACACTGTGAGAGAGAGAGAGAGGCAAAATGTCATTTACTAATAAATAATACATTTTAAAGCGCATAGAATTTCAGTGTTTTATAAAACAGCCCCCCCCCCCCCCCACCGGCCAAGACATGTTCCCTTAAAACGTCCCATATGAACTGGTTTTCTGTCCTTATAATTAGACTGGTTCCCTGTCCTCATCACCATGCTCGCCATCGCTATATCCAATAATTGATTGATTTAATGCCTAAAAAGATGAATGTGCCAGACAATAGCGCAGCATTGATCCCGGTACCCATTCACTGCTGGGTGGACAGGGGCTCGGGTTTTAAGTAAACAACCCATCTGTTTCCGCTCCGCCCGGGGATCGAACCCGAGACTTCTCGGTTGTGAACCGAGCGTGCTAACCACTACACTACGGAGTACCCTTGTGTGTGTGTGTGTGTGTGTTATTGAAAGATTGTCTTGTCCACGCGAGCTGGCTCGCGATCGCCAGTTTTCACCCTCTCAGTGCGAGTTTGGAGCTCATTATTACCGATCTTTGGGCAATGCTGGGACCTCACACAACACACACCCCCATCCCCTTGCTCAAGGGGGGACAGTAACCGCCCGAATTTGTCAAGTGAAAAATCCCCGGGAGCACGAGGATTCGAACCGCCTACCCACTGACTGCCCGTCCGTCACGTTATCAACCTGACCATCGCGCGGTTTTTGACCCGTGTGTGTGTGTGTGTGTGTGTGTGTGTGTGTCACCTAATTACAGGAAGGGTCAGGTCAGGTCAGGTCTTTTCCCTCCCTTCTCTCTCTCTCTCTCTCTCTCTCTCTCTCTCTCTCTCTCTCTCTCTCTCTCTCTCTCTCTCTCTCTCTCTCTCTCTCTCTCTCTCTCTCGCTTCTTCCTTTACCTCTCTCTCTCTCTCTCTCTCCTCTCTCTCTCTCTCTCTCTCTCTCTTCTCTCTCTCTCTCTCTCTCTCTCTCTCTCTCTCTCTCTCTCTCTCCTCCACCATTAGCTGTCTCTTCTTCTTCCATGTGTATATTTATACATGTGTATATTTAAAATGTATTTAAAATGTATTTACAAATGTATCTAAATACAATTGATGTATTTAGTATTTAAATACATTCGTAAAATGTATTTAGTATTTAGTATTTAAAAACATTTCTCCCATGTAGTTTAGTGGATCACCACAGACCAGCTGAGGAGGAGGCACACGTGCAGGAGAGGCGGAGACAGTTTTGTGTGTTATCTCTGAACAGTAAGCAGTGAACCATGTTTAATAGTGACTGTGGAAGTTGTAACAAGGAGGTGACGAGCAGGGATAGAAAAGCGGTAGGGTGTGAAAGATGTGACGACTGGTACCATTCAAAGTGTGTACGGGGGCTAGGGGACGTGTCACAGAAAACCCTCAAAGTGAAGTGCTTAGTGTTCCTGTGCACGAAATGTTTGCACATTTCAAAGAAAGAGTGGAAAACAAAGAAAGAACGGGTAGCAAGAGCAGCCGGGGATGAGGATGAAAATACCTCACAAGCGGTGGAAGATGTGGACAGTGATTCAGAGGAAGAACAACAGGAAACAGAAAATGAAGAAGAAAAAGAGGAAGAAAATAATGAAGAGCAGGAGCATTCGTATGCAAAACGGAAAGAAACTGGTGAGAAAGGTGTGGAAGAAAGCCAGCAAATAGAGGAAACAGCGGTAGCAACAGAGGTGAAATTACCAGAAACAACAGAAGAAGAAGAGACCCAGAGCTCAAAGAAAACAGCCGCGGTGCATAAAAACATTGGATGGTACTGTAGTGACCTTGTCAGCTACATGGTTGATAAATAGACACCCAGGGTTGATGGTTGGTTTATTGGAGACTGTGAACAGAGCTTGTGTGTGGTACAGTGGTTGAGCTCTAACTCACTCTGCCTCTGCACGAGGCTCTTTATAAAGGGGGCCCCGATACTCAAGACCTGACACCTGACGGCTGAGGTCGAGATTAAGAAGGAGGGTCAGGTCGAGACTACTGGAGGATTAGCCAGGTGTGGTGTGACTCACCACAGTACTCTCCTTCCTCAAAAAAAAAAAAAAAAAACTATTATACATATAAAACTTATGAAAAAAAAACAGAGGTGCCAAGTGCCGAGGTAATGTAGGTAGGGCAACTGTCCAGTCTTCACGTTGGAGCGGTAGCTGCAAGATTAGATAGGAGGTGCCGAGGGGAAGGGAATGCAGGTAGGGCGGCTGTCCAGTCTTCACGTTGCAGCGGTAGCTGCAAGATTAGATAGGAGGTGCCGAGGATCGCTGCTGCTGTGATTGCTGTCACAAGATCTGGAGGGAGGCTTGCGATGCAAGGTGTCTTCGTGGGAAAGCGAAGTGTCCAAGGCAATCGGCTCCCAAGATAGCTTGTGTTACTATGCAGTGCCCGTGCGTTGCAGGGCCTTGCTGGAGGCAGCGGAAGGCTGCAGGACGCAGCGTGAGGCAGCAGGAAGCAGCGTCAGGGAGCAGGAGTCAGCGGAGGACGAGGAGTAGCACGTGGCGGCAGGAGGCAAGGGCGGGCGGCGGGATGCGGTGCCCGTGCGTTGCAGGGCCTTGCTGGAGGCAGCGGAAGGCAGCAGGACGCAGCGTGAGGCAGCAGGAGTGAGGAGTAGCACTTTGGCGGCAGGAGACTGGGCTGATGGTGCCCTTAGATGGCTTCGTCAGGCGTAGCGTGGCAGCATGTTGGACCGTGGGCGTGGGCGGCTAGTGGCGCTGGTGACGGTGACGGCGGCGAGGGGCAGCACCAGGGGTGGCGGCCGGGGCGGCGGCAGGGCTGGGTGGCAGGGCGTGGGACACAAGCCATAGGAGGGCGTGCGTGGGTGCGCTGAGATGGGTGGCGGCAGGGCTGGGCCGAGGTGATCAGCGTGCCGTGGCGTCGTCAGGCATCGTGGAGCGGCAGGCGGCGGGATGCGGTGTGAAGGCCGCCCGTGGCGGCGTGGCAGCGCGGCAGGAGGTGGCTGCGGCGGGCGAGGGGCCTCGCTGGCGTGGTAGGCGTGATGGGGGGGCGAGGGGCAGGCCCCCCCCCTGGGTGTGTCTTGTCACTCCGTAGGTCACCAACTGTAGTGACCTTGTCAGCTACATGGTTGATAAATAGACACCCAGGGTTGATGGTTGGTTTATTGGAGACTGTGAACAGAGCTTGTGTGTGGTACAGTGGTTGAGCTCTAACTCACTCTGCCTCTGCACGAGGCTCTTTATAAAGGGGGCCCCGATACTCAAGACCTGACACCTGACGGCTGAGGTCGAGATTAAGAAGGAGGGTCAGGTCGAGACTACTGGAGGATTAGCCAGGTGTGGTGTGACTCACCACAGTACGTAGCAGCCGCCAGTGATACATATCAGCTGCCGGAACATAGCAGCTGGAACATAGCAGCAGCAACAGCAGCAGCAGTGGTAAAGGAAAGGCCACCAGCGAGGGAGGGGGAGGCAGCGGTAGAGCTAGGAGAAAACAACCAAGGAAAGGAGGCAGCAGCAGCAACAGGAGCAGCAGCAGAAACAGCAGCAGCAGCAGCAGCAGCAGTGGTAAAGAAAAAGCCACCAGTGAGGGAGGGGGAGGCAGCGGTAGAGCCAGGAGAAAACAACCAAGGAAAGGAAGCAGCAGCAGCAGCAGCAGCAACAACAGTAGCGGCTAGGGAAAGGCTATCAGTGAGGAAGAAGGAGGCAGCGGTAGAGCCAGGAGTAAACAACCAAGGAAAGGAAGCAGCAGCAGCAGTAGCAGCAGCAGCAGCAACAGCAGCGGCTAGGGAAAGGCTATCAGTGAGGAAGAAGGAGGCAGCGGTAGAGCCAGGAAAAAACAGACTAGTAAAGGAAGCAGCAGCAGCAGCAGCAGCAGTGGGAAAGGAAAGGATATCAGTGAGGCAGAAGGCGGCAGCGGTGGAGCCAGGAGTCAGCCAGGACGAGTCTGGCCAGAAGTATGCCAGCTGGGTGGGAGTAGGAACACAGAACTGGAAAAAAGTAAGAAACGGCACAAAGATGAGTCACAGGCAAGGAAAGCTGCAGCGTCGGTTGTGGCTGTTCGGCGACAGTATCCTGAAAGGAGTGGGGAAGGAGATCCACTTCTTGACATCAGGATACTATAGGATCATGGACAGAACGGAAGGTGGCGCTAGAATTGATATGATCCGGCTGGTGGTGAAGGAGCACCTGGAGGAGATGAAACCCGACGACTTGGTGGTGGTGGAAGGCGGTGGAAACGGACTGATGGAAGTGGGCGAGTTGAGAACTTTGGAGGCCATGAGAGAAATTGTGCGACTTGCCAAGACAAGAGTTGGTGAAAATGTGCTCGTGATGTCGATACCGAGGAGACTAGAAAAAGAAGGAACAAAGTACGACAAGAAAAGGAAGTGGCTGACGCAGATGTGCCTACGTAAGACGGAGGAGTGGAGATGTGACGGCCTGACAGCTGTTGGGAGCAGATGAGATGGAGAGAAGTTTGGGCGAGGGACGGAGTTGGCACCTGTCCTACCTGGGAAGGATGGACTCGCTGGGTAACGTCGTGGGATGTTGGCGCAGTTACAGGGAGAAGAAGAAAAGAAGAAGTAGCTAGGAGGACGAGGAGGACACAGACGCTGTATTTAGGCTGTCCTGGAAACCCGAGGATGGAATCGAAAGGGAAGTGGAGAATCTTGTTGCATGAGTCGAATTATAGATGTAGTTGGAGTAGGAGAAACAGGATGGCGATGATCAGATGTAAAAGGTGCAGGAAGGTGGATGGTTAGGCATAGGAAGAGGAAGGAAAACAGGTAGAAGATGGGATGAGGTGTTGGGGTCTTTGAGGGAGAACGCAGGGAAGGGAAGATATCAGAGGTACACCGGCAGAAGGTTAAACAATAGATAAGCCTAGGATACAAACAAGGGAGGACATAATCACAGTCAGGATCACAGAAATGGTGGGTGACAGTGGTGTACATGGGGTGTTGAAGGTGTTGTAAAAACGGCAGAAAAACAGAAAACTGTTATGATGCACTAATGGAAATAAACGGAGGAGTTGGAAAAAGAAAATGGATACGATGGGGAGATTTACAATGGGGCCACATAGGTCTGAAATAGGTAGCAACATTAAACATCCAAGGACAGTAGCTTTGGATTTTCAGAAAAGGCCAACTAAAAATTAAGAATTGGGAGTTAGACGATCTGTACGTGGAGAGATAGAGGAAGCAGGAGCGGCAATAGATTTCATAATGAGTAAATAAAGAAATAGAGAAAAAGTAAGGTGCACGATATGGAAGAACGAGGAGATAGATTTTCGGACCGCATCATGATAGAGTGTCGTTGCGAAACGATAGGTCGAAAGTGCAAGTTGCGAAGACAGAGTGGAGGACTTAAATGGAGTACTAGATGCTGGCGGGAATGATAGTACAGCCAACAACTTATGAGAAGCTGAGTAGAGAAACGCTGGAGAAGGGTAATAGCACTATGGAAGCGTGGGAGCAGGACGTTAACCACGGTAATGATGCAGGAGGCAACACAAATATATAGGAGTGAAGAAAGACAAGACAGGAGGAACAAATAGACTAAAAGGATGGTGGGATAAAGAGTAGAACAAGCATAAGAAAACAGGAAACATGAAAGTAGGGAAGGCAAGAGAAAATTAAGGAAATTGATAGAAAAAGAAGGAGAACCATATAGACAAAGACTGGGATAGAGCATGGTCTCAATTAAGAATGCGAAAAAAGTAGCACAGATATTAATTAGTAAAAGATAGCTACATGCGAAGGAACAGCAGGCAAAGAAACTAAAACAGTTTACCCAGAGGAGAGAGGGAAAAGGAAGGATGGACAAAGATTAAAGGAGAAACTCGGTGACGAGAGATTGAACCAGAAAGTTACAACGAAAAACAGAGGGAAGAGATACGAGAAGGAGGATGAAATAAAAATCAGTAAAGAAGGGTACTGGGAGTAAAGTAATAGAAAAGAACATGGTAGTAGAGGGAAATGGAAAACATTATGATTTAAGTGACAAGAGAGGAATGGAGGAAAATTAATTAGAGCTTAGTGAGGTAGAAAAGGTACTGAAAGCTATTGAAGAGAACAGGCATAGCTGCAGGGACAGATGGGCTCATATGGGAGTTTGTAAATATGGAGGAGATAAAAGTAAAACAGGCAATAATATAAATATGGGACACAGTGCTGGAGCCAACGTGGCTGCGCTACCACAGGACTGCGAAAAAGAGCAGAGTGACCCTAGTTCACAAAGGAGGAGGAAAAGATAAGGAGGACATAGCCAAAGTTAGGCCCATAGCCGTATGAACATACTAGCCAAGAGTTTTGCGGAATGATTATTATTATGAGAAATTGAAATTGTGGATAGAGGAAAAACAAGATGTTAGCGAGAGGAGCAAAAGTGGGTCAGGAAAGGCAGAGGTGGAATGGAAAATATATTACACTAAGAAAATTATTGAAAGAAACAAGCCACAGAAGAAAGAGCTTTACGTAGTATTTATAGATATTGAAAAGGCGACGACACAGTAAACTAGAGGAAAGTTAATAAGATTACTGAAGACACATTGGAGTAGATACAAAGGGTGGTGACCTAAATAAACAGCATGTATGAAGGGACGAAGTTAAATCTTACCCTAGGTGACATTACAACTGGTGGATGCGAAAATAATTAGGAGTTAGACAAGGATTGTCATGTTCCCCAACATTATTAACCTGTATTTAGAGGAACTGATCGTGAGAATCAGGAAGTCAAGTAAAGAGTAAACAATTGGAGGAGAGAAAAGTAGGATGCCGGGCCCTATGCTGATCATGTAGTAGTTGATGGAAGAAAGTAAGGATGAAATGAGAAATTTTACAAATAACAAACACATACGGAATGTGAATGGGACCTGAAGTTTAGTGAAAGGAAATGTAAAGTCATGGAGTTTAACAGTGGAAGATATAGGAGTCAGTGGTGCTCAGAATAATGTCTCTAGAAGTAGTAGAAAAGTATATATACCCAAGGAATGGAAGTAACAAGGAAGGGATAGGCGGTGAAAAGCAGAGAAACTAAGAAGGCAAAGCAAGGAGGATGACAGGCATGATTATAACTGGTGGTAAACAGAGGCATTAATGAAATAATGAGGTCGGCAGGAGTTATGGAAGGAGGGGGCTGTACCCCATTGCCTGTATGGGTTCGAATGACTCAGTACAGGGAAGGAGACCTCATGCACTTGAAAAGACCAGAACATAGTAGGCAGATGGGGACTAGGAGGCTTGTAGGAGCACTGCCCATAGAGGGCCATAAGAGGAGACATGGGATGGAGCAACCTTCAGGGAAAGGATAATAAAGGAAAACTGGTGTTCACACAAGAAAAATTGAAAGACTTAATGATGAAGATGGGCAAAGAAAATATCCAGGAAAATAGATCAAGTTCCACCTGGAAGAAGGAAACTAGAGAGTGAAAAAGGAGAGAAACCCCCCCCCTTTTTTTTTTCCCCCACCCCCCCCCACCCCCACCCCCCCCACCCCCGCCTTCTTTCGCGTATCTTTTTTTGCTTGGGAGGATGGAACAGGATGCGAGAGAACAGATATCAAAAGAAATTGAGAGATAAATTGCGCTATGGAAATGGCAGGAAGAATGTCCAGGAAATCACATGTTGCAGTGGTAACAGGGGAAAGCAGAAACCAGAGGGGGTTACCTGGCATGTAGGAGACTGGGTATAAGTTACTCTATAAAGCAAGAAACAGACACCTTGGAAGTAAAAGGAAGGAAACAGGGAAAACTGGAGAACCAGAATGTGCTGCAGGGTAGGCGAGGAAAGAAACCGTAGACATGTCATTGTGGAATGCAAAAAAAAAAAACAACAGTATATGGAGTCAGGCGGGAAAAGCTTATAGCCATCAATTGTAATAGTCCTAGGAGAGAGGAGTGGGACAGGAGACTAGAGCAGAAAGCCTGGGCCCTGTGTACCCGGTGTTAGGGCTGATATGGGGACAGAAAGGGAAACAAAGTATTGTAAACCTCACCAAAGCGTTTTCCTAACGCGTGTTGGGAGATCAGAACACAAAATAGACAATGAATTAGGATGGATAATCAAAGGATGAAAACTGATCAAACTGTCTCAGGTGAATAAAGGGGAAGAGTTAAACAAGTCTGTTAACGAAGGAGATGAAGTGGAAGAGACCTAGGAAGCGATTACTAAGCGACTAAGGTCACAAAGGGAGAAGAAGTATTGATTACTTAAATACATTCAATGTATTTAGTTCCAACTCTGCACCGTTCTAGGCGTTCTCACCCGTGGCGTCTATGGTAGACCCCGTGGACGTACTGACCGGCAACCGTCAAGGGGCCCATACAGAGACGTGACAGATCCCGGAATGAGGGCTTCTCTTTTATAACAAGTTTCATTTGCTGCAAAGACTTGAATCGGAACAAAATGTCCAGTCGTGCATTCAAAATTTGACGTTTTAACTGCCCCGACGATCTGCTGTCTATGGATATTCGAGGACCAGTTCGGACGCGTTTAGTTATATTATAATTTACTGAAACACCTACAACACACTTTATTCTATTTGTACAGTCAATTACCCCACCACCATCAAGTAAATAGATAAGGTATATTTATAATTAAAATGATAGAATAAAAACCATATAAAAATAAGGTGTAATATTTAACAATAAAGTGAAAAATAAGGCGAAAAAACCAGCCATAATAGGATTACAGTGTGTAAGGGTGAAATAGTCCTGCCCTAAAACCCTGCGCGGCTCTGTGACCACTTCCAGCAGCTCGTTGTTCATTGGAGGTGTTACTGTTTTGTCCGAACATCGCAGGTAGGAGTCCTTTGGAAAGGAATGGCAGTGCCATATTGTTAAATGGCAGGAAGGAATGGCCAGGAAATCAACGTTGCAGTGGTCAGGTGGAAACAGAAACCGGGGGGTGAACTGGCATGTAGGAGACTGGGTAGTAAGTTTACCTATCCACAGTCCCAAGAAACAGACACCTTGGGAAGTCAACGGAAGGAACAGGGAACTGGAAACCAGAATTGTAGCTGCAGGTAGAGGAGAAAGAAACGTAGAACATGTCATGTGGAATGCACCAAGTATAGGAGTCAGAGGGAAAAGCTTATAGCATCAATTTGTAATAAGTCCTAGGCAGAGAGAGGGAGACAGGAGAAATAGAACAGAAAGACGGGCCCTGTGTACGGTGTTACGGGCTGATGGGACAGAAAGGAAACAAAGTATGTAAACCTCACAAAGCGTCCTAACGCAGTGTTGGGAGAATCAGAACACCCAAAATAGACAATGAATTAGGATGATATCAAAGGATGAAAACGGATCAAAATGTCTTTCCCAGGTGAAATAAAACAGGGGAAGAGTTAAACAAGTCTGTTACACGAAAGGAGATGAAGTGGAAGAGGGACCTAGAAAGCGATTACTAAGCGGACTAAGGTGACAAGGAGAAGAAGGATGTATTACTTAAATACATTCAAATGTATTAGTGTCAAACTACTGCACGTTCTCGGGCGTTCTCACCCGTGGACGTTTGGTAGACCCCGTTGGACGTACTGACCGGCAACGGCAAGGGGCATACAGAGACCGTGAACAGATCCCGAATGAGGGCTTCTCTTTTATAACAGTTTATTTGCTGCAAGACTGCCTTCGAACCAAATGTCAGTCTTGCATTCCAAATTGACGTTTAACTGCGACAATCTTGCTGTATATGGATCTTCGAGGACAGTTCGGACGTCGTATAGTTTAGATCTATAATACAGAACACCTACAACACACTTATCTATTTGTACATCATATTACCATACAAGTAAAATAGATAAGTATATTTATAATAAAAAACTTGATAGATAAAAAACAATATTAAAAATTACAGGTTAATATTTAACAATAAAGTGAAAAATAAGACAAAAACCAGAATAATAGGATACAGTGTGTACGGGTGAAATAGTATGCATAAAAACCCTGCGCGTGCTCTGTGACCACTCCAGAGCTGTTGTTTTGGAGGTGTTACTGTTTTGTCCGAACATCGCGGTAGGAGTCTTTGAAAGGAATGGCAGTTGCCATATGCTTGTATAGGGTCTGAGATAAGTCCTATTATCGGGAGGGAGACATTTACTAAGGGCCGCGTCCCAGCGGTACGTTACGAGACGATCACAGCAAGTGTAATAATAGAAAATAGTGTATGCACTATTTTCTGTCCGACTCTTTGATGGTCTGGGAAAAAAACCGTTTAAATTTTGGACGTGTTTGTTATCTGTGTGGCCGACTGTGTACGCGCGTGTAGAATCGTTGTTGACGTGCAATAGTCGGCAAAAAATGTTCGAAGAAGATTATAGTTACACGATCTGACACGTTTCAAAAGCACGAGCATAGGCACGGCAAAAGCCACGACTACAAACAGAGGAACCCAGTATGCAAGACGTTCACAGCAGTATGGCATTCCGTCCATAAACACATCAAGCAACCCGACATCACAGTCGACTCACACGGCAGCCACACCGATAAACGCACGCTTGCAACCCAACAAACACACGAGTCAAACGTGTGGCAGAACGAGTTAATTGTGTTTCCGTCAACGACAGCCACCCAATAAAACACGACAATTCAGAGAGAGACTGCACAACTCCGAAATGCCCTGTGGTCGCTGGCCGTTTAACTCACAATTTGTGAAAGTGGTCAACTATGAAAGAAAAAGATATGGGCTTATTACACTGCGACTTAAAATACACACACGTATAGATTATAGAACGATTTTCTTCATATATGTTTTAAAAAATAATTTGTATAGAAGTACCGGCTTCACTGGTATCAAATTGTATATAACCAAATATATCCAAGGAGGTTATAGTTGAGGGAGGCGAGGTTAAAGCTACTACTATGATAATTATATAGTCAGATAACTGAATGTATTATAGTTGTATCTCTACACTAGGGCAGATGGTCATATTGTCCTGTTATTATTGGGATCACAATCAGATAGAGCCTGGAACGTGAAATCGAGTCGTACGTCGTTGACGTGCAATGTTTATTCAATATCACCCGGCAGAATCTGTCCCGTCCCCACCAACGCCCCGGCCGAGGCATGTCGTCCTCCACAATTAATAACCTAACATTGTCGCGCAACAAGCGATTTCGGTCATCCTTATACTTCACTTTTTTACACAAGGCATTGCTTATGTATGTTTAGACCAAGCGTTGCACAGACGCAGCGTACGTCTTAGAAAACAGTGTGACAATCGCCCAAATTTTGTACATGCCACAATTATACATGTAAAAAATAATATTGTAAGCTTTGCTACACGAGGCGGAGTAACTTTGCATTAAATGTCTATTATAGAAAACGTTCCATCGTAATGCATGTCATCCCATATAATTAGTAGAAACCAACAGAAGAACTATATTTTTGGTTCCCAGATGCGGTCCCCCGCAATGTTTTTTTTTTTTATCGCGAAAATTAATTTATGAAAAAAATATTAGTCGCGGAGGGAAAACACGTAGACCAAACCTTGAGGTAAAACTGCAGCGACCCATGGCATGTTCTCGAGTTTCAGTTCTCTCCATTGTTCGACCACAGTCCGACACATACAGGAACACACGTGTGAATCGCGTGCCATAATCGTGTTGGATCATGGATGCAAGAGGATAACACAGCACGATAGACGCACAGGTTTTCCCACATCGTCATGTATACGTCGAGTACACGCAAGCCATTAGATTAGTCGGACCACAGCGTAACGATAAACCACGCAACACCGGTCTGGGCAATCGTACGGACGTGGTCCCGCGTCACCATCGCACCGCCTACAAAAGGCTGCCGCACCCACACGAACGTATAGCGTTCGTAACACTGCAAGCTATATTAGCTGGACACGCGTAAGGATAACCACGACTCACCGGTCTGGCAAATCGTACGGCGTGCAGCGTCACACGACCCGACCCTACAAAAGGCTGCCACAGTCCACGCGGGTCGCGGGCAGGCACCAGTATCTCCACAGAGGTCAGCATCCGCGCGCATACAAGAAAACCAAACCACACACGCCACCAGCACACCAGCACATGCCCAAGAGGACGCAGTAGATATAAGAAGCCTGCTAACAGGCACCAACAGAGGCAAGGGAATCTGATACACTCTTTGCATTCAGAGGCTGGCTTGGTGACGAAGAATGTTGATCGTTGAGGAGACGATGGTGGTGAATCTGATGAACAGTGACGTGACGCAGCTGAATGGCGGCAACGCTTCGACACCCTCACCCGAGCCACCAAGAGCCCAATGGAGTATGACTCGAGCGAGCTTCAGAACGACAACCCGCCCTCAATCAGCCCATCATAATCCTGCAACCACGCATCACGGGCCCCCCCAGTCCGTTGTAGACAACGCAAAAACTGCAGCGACGACGAGGAATCCACAGATGGCCTCGATGTTATCCAACCAGAGCAATCCCAGCTCGCCGCACGCTCTTCACAAGCTGACGCGGCCGGACCACGAAGAGATAGAAAATAAGACGCAAGCATGAACTTATATCATCATACCGCGAGGATAAGGAGGCTGGTGCCACACGAGTGTGCAGAAAACTCCACCAACGACCGAAGTTCCACAGAAAATTCAACCCAAGAAATTTTCACCCATGTCAATTTCCTACCCAGAAAGTTCCACCACAATGGATAAATGTATAATATAGTGCATACAACAGTTTTAAAAACTTTCAATTTTAGTGCTTTACTTTCCAGACACAAAATGGTCCACAGGGTTAAAAACGAGGTAAAAACGAGTTTGTAAAAATATTTAGGGCAAGGCATAAACTACTTTTCATCGTATTTTATTTAAGCTTAGTTTAATGAAGATATGTGCAACGCCTTTCGGAAAACTCCATGATGTTCCACTATAGTCTCCACGGTTTTCCAGTCTTGTTTATATGTCGTGTATTTTTCGTGTTTGACTCATATCCTCTTCGGACCGTGCAATAATTGTTGTTTGTGTGAGGGCTTCTCTTTTTGTAGTGCATACAAAGCCTCACAAATTCGGGTGCAACTGCTAAGGACGCTCTTAGTGCATGCTGAAACCCTTCTACAGCATTATTAGTTCTAGGTTGGTCATTCATGAGTACGCTCTCGTACGTTCACACTTCAATTGGGAAAAGAGGTTCTAGTCTCTTCGTCGCTCGGCCCCTTCCCCGTTGAATACCAATGTAGGCGCACTCAAAGTATGTAATGAATCAGATGGTATAACTTCATTCATCAGACAGAAGCGTCGAATGCATCCAAACAAACGGCCCACCGAGCGTAGAAATGCCAGAGCACTAAAGCATTTTATTGAAGAGCAAAAGGGTTCATTGTTGTACTGCTCTTTTTTACCAATTGATCATATCTTCCGCCCACAGGATGACCACAAAATGAAAAAACAAACCAACCAGAAAACTACAGGCACGTGTGAAAAAACCCGTTGGTGAAAAGCAGTGTGTACAGCTATTTCAAAAGCCATGATGTACTGACCGGGTCGACTATTTGGGACGTAGTTAAAAATAGCCGAAAAGTCTTCGATAGGTAGCTTCTTTTATTAGAAGCAAAGCGCAAACACACTGGGAGAGAATGAATCATTAAATGATAGCATGAACCGTAAAAAGCGGGTCAAAGGTTTGGTGGCTACTTGGGGGGGGCAATGTTCAATCACAAGCCATGAGGTACTTATTGCTAATTCATCCAAGCCAGAATCTGGTTGCAAAATTAGTTTCGATGCACGTCATCAATGCCACTATCAACGCCAAGAAACTGGAACCATCAGCAAGATGATTTAAATGAATACAGGGATTTCATATCCAGTGCGACATGCTGGAAGGCAGGATATCCTAAAGCAGTCCGTCGCCAGTTTGAATCGTCTAGAAAGCGTGGTAATATTTTGCAATTGCGATCTAGCTTCTTCGCTGAAGTGTTGTGTGCAGACACCTGCTATAAATCTCTTGCTTGATGTGCGAACACCCGCAGCACTGCCATCGCGCACGAATTTACTGCCAATCGCTGCTTCTACATTTAGCAATGAAGCCGGATGAGTATGATTTCCTGAACGAAACACTGATGGAGGGCTCGTCACAGTTGGTAAGGCGGGAAGTACGGGCCTTGCAGCTCCCTGTATTACAATAGTGTCACATCCTCCAGTAAGTTTTTGTTTTGGTGGGATTGTCGCTTGATGACTTATTCATAGACGTAGTTGCGTATTTCAATCACACAGTTTTCATTTCCTTTCACTTTTAATAATGTCAGTGCCATTGTATATGGTATAAAGGGGCACGGCAGTAGGGAGAAACACTAGAAGTAGTAGCCTACTGAGACGTCAAGAGGAAGCTTCTGCTTCGAAGCTGTGAATGTCATAATCATACAAGCGTTTATATAGTTTCCGGTACTAATTTCATCAAGTCCGCGCAAAGCTTCGGTACACCTAAAAAGAGCGCACGCACGCACGCACGCACACACACAGCACACACACACACACAAACAACACCCTAGGGCAACCATGTGTGTGTGTGTTTAGGGGAGGCGTGGCCGAGTGGTTAAGAAGCTCTGGGTTCTGGCTAGGAGACCCTGTTTCGATCCCAGCTCGCTCCCACTAAGGTCTCGCTGGTGACTAAAGCTCCCTCATGTCTGCTCGGTAGCTGTGCATCTAGTTAATGGCCTTATGCCTGTGCACACAGTGAGCGTACATGGCTGGCCTGTAAAAATATAAAAAATGGGTAGGCCTGTCCACTATAAGCAAATTACTCCGCTCACTGACAGGCTGCGACCCACAGGGGACAAAAAATTTAACAGCAGAGATGTATACCCCGATATCTGTGCGTCGCAGCCTGTCAGTGCAGCGGAGTAATTGCTTATAGTGACACCTACCCATTTTATATTTTAAACAGGCAGGCCATGTAAGCTCATCTGCGTGTGTGCTCACAGGCACAATGCCATTACTAGATGCCACAGACACGAGCAAGAAATTTGAGGAGGTGTAAGTCACTCAGGAGAGACCTTATAGTGTGGGAGCGAGCTCCGGGATCGAAACAGGGTCCTGCTGCACAGAACCCACAGCGATCTTAAACCATCGGCCCCACGCCTCCCCTAAATCACACACACACACACTCCCCTAGTGTGTGTGTTGTGATGTGTGCGATAGTGTTTGGTGACGAGACAGGCGTGCGCTCTTTGGTGTACCGAAGCTTTGATTGTGAAATTAGTCCGGAAACTATAAACGTTGTGAGTATGACATTCAAAGCTTCGAAGCAGAAGCTTCCTCTGAAGGTATAGTAGGCTACTACTTCAGTTTCTCCCTACTCTCCATTACATTAAAACGTGCCCATTTATACATATACCATGGCACTGACATTATTAAAAGTGAAAAAGGAAAATGAAACTGTGTGATGAAGAAAACTACGTCTATGAGAAGCATCAAGACAATCCCACCAAAAACAAAAACTTACTGGAGATGTTGAACTATTGTATACAGGCTGCAAGGCCCGTATTCACACGCCTTACAACTGTGACGAGCCCGTCTCAGTGTTTCGTTCAGGAAATCATACTCATCCGGCTTCATGTGCTAAAGTAGAAGCACGGATTGCAGTAAATTCGATGCGCGATGCAGTGCATGCGGGTTGTGCAACATCAACAAGAGAATTAATAGCAGGTGCTACACAACCACTTCAGGAAGAAGCTAGATCGCAATTGCAAAATATTAACACGCTTTCTAGGACTATTCAAAACTGGCGACGGACTGCTTTAGGATATCCTGCACTTCCAGCATGTCGCACTGGATATGAAATCCCTGATTCATTTAAATATCTTGCTGATGGTTCCAGTTTCTTGGCGTTTGATAGTGGCATTGATGACGTGCATCGAATACTAATATTTGCAACAGATTCTGGCTTGGATGAATTAGCAATAAGTAACTCATGGGCTTGTGATGGAACATTCAAAGTAGCACCAAACCTTTGGACCCAGCTTTTTACGGTTCATGCTATCATTAATGATTCATGTCTCCCAAGTGTGTTTGCTTTGCTTCTAATAAAAAAGAAGCTACCTATCGAAGACTTTTTTCGGCTATTTTTAACTTACGTCCAAATAGTCGACCAGTTCAGTACATCATGGATTTTGAAATAGCTGTACACACTGCTTTCACAACGGTTTTTCACAGTGCTGTAGTTTCTGGTTGTTTGTTTCATTTTGGTCAATCCTGTGGGCGGAAGATATGTCAAATTGGTAAAAAAGAGCAGTACAACAATGACCCTTCTTTTGCTCTTAAAATAAAATGCTTTAGTGGCTTGGCATTTCTACCGCTCGGGGACGTTGTTGATGCATTCGAGCTTCTGTCTGATGATGAAGTTATACCATCTGAATTCATTACATACTTTGAAGGCGCCTACATTGGTATTCAACGGGGAAGGGGCGAACGACGAAGAAGAGTAGAACCTCTTTTCCCAATTGAAGTGTGGAACGTACGAGAGCGTACTCTGAATGACCAACCTAGAACTAATAATGCTGTAGAAGGTTTTCACAGTGCACTAAGAGCGTCTATAGCAAGTATGCACCCGAATTTGTGGAGGCTTTGTGATGCACTACAAAAAGAAGAAGCCCTCACACAAACAAAATTATTGCACGTCCGAAGAGGAGATGAGTCAAAAACGAAAAAAATACAAGACTATAAACAAGACTGAAAACCCTCGTGGAGAACTATAGTGGAGACATCATGGAGTTTCTGAAAGGCGTTGCACATAATCTTCATTAAACTAAGCTTTAAATAAAATACGATGAAAAGGTAGTTTATGCCTGCCCTAATTTTTAAACCTCGTTTTTAACCTCGTTTTTAACCCTGGGACCATTTTGGTTGTCTGGAAAGTAAAGCAATAAAATGAAAGTTTTTAAAACATGTTGTATGCACTATTACCATTTATCATTTGTGGGTGGAACTTTCTTGGGTGGAAATTTACATGGGTGAAATTTTCTTGGGTTGAATTTTCTGGGTGGAATTTTCTTGGGTGGAGTTTTCTGCACACCGTGACACCAGCCTCCTTATCCTCCGGTATGATGATATAAGTTCGCTTCCTCTTATTTTCTAACCTCTTCGATGGTCCGGCGGCGTCAGCTTGTGAAGAGGTGCGGCCGAGCTGGGATTGTGTGGATGATGAGGCATCTGTGGATTCCTCGTCGTCGCTGCCATGTTGCGTGTCTACAACGGGATGCGTGATGCGTGGTTGCAGGATAGATGGGCTGATTGAGGCGGGTTGTCGTTCTGAAGCATCGTCGAGTATATCATTGGGCTCTTTGGGTGGCTCGGGTGAGGGTGTGAAGCGTTGGCCGCCATTCAGCTGCGTCACGTCACTGTCATCAGATTCACCACCATCGTCATCCTCAACGACAACATCCTCGTCACCAAGGGCCTCTGAAGCAAAGAGGTCTTCAGATTCCTTGCCCTTTGGTGCCTTGTTGGCAGGCTTCTTGAATATCTTACGTCTCTTGGGCATGGTGCTGGTGGTGGGTGGGTGGGTGGTTGGTTTGTTGTGCGCGCGGACTAGACTCGGAGATACTGGTGCTGCCCGCGACCCCGCCAGATAATGTCTAATGTACCGTGAGTATAATTGTATTCTTATGATAATATGGTATTATTAGGAGCGTATTTATATATAGTATGACGTATATATATATAGATGTATTATATATGGCTGCACATGCAGCCATCACCAGCACGTCGATTTTCGGACAGGAGCGTTCATGTTTGTCACCAACGGCGGTCCGACCGTGACTGTATATTTTCATGAGGCGGCGGGTGTGGTGTGTGGGTCTCGTCGGCGAATCATGCCCGCCACTTTTTGTCGGCCGGACAGGCCGCGCCGGTTGTGTGTTGGCCGGCTTAAGGTAATAACAGAGGTGATGCAGGTCACAATAGGAAGAAGATATGGCGGATACTAAACACTTTCTCTCGCCTCCCTATAAACAACATTCATTACTCTAAACAAAAGTACTGATTTGCGATGGAGTTCCATAGAGGAATGTTTCTTAGAATCCATAAGGTTTAAACAAGAAGCACACTCCCAATTGTGTGGCAATTTCGGTCCTAGTGTAAAATATACCTCCCCCGCCCAGTAGTAAAATTAAATACTCTCTCCTCTTTTACCTCCTCCATCCCTCTCTCTCTATCTGCTCTAACTAAGCTCTAACACCCTGCTCTCTTTCTCTCTCTAACCATTCCCCCTCTCTAAACCCCTTTTGATTTTCTCACTCCCCACACCACACACACACACTCTCTCTCTCTCTCTAACCCACACACTTTTCATTTTCTCTCACTCCCTCCAACACACTCTCTTCTCTCTCTGTAACTAACTCTCAGTAGTAGTCGTAGTCGTGTAGTAGTAGATATAGTAGTAGTAGTATCGTAGTAGTCATAGTTGTAGGTCTAGTTGTATGTAGTAGTAGTACTCTATAGTAGTATTTTTTGTAGTAGTAGTAGTAGTCGTCAGTCATCAGTATTAGTTGTAACATTTTATTGTCTCTCACTCCAACACAAAAACACTCTCTCTCTCTCTGTAACTAACTCTAAGTAGTTATCGTGTAGTAGTAGTAGTAGTAGTAGGAGTCTAGTAGTTAATAGTAGTAGTCATCGTTTGGATTAGTAGTAGTGTAATGTAGTAGTATAATTGTAGTAGTAGTAGTATAGTGTAGTAGTCGTAATAGTAGTAGTCATCGTTGTAACCTTTATTTTCTCTCACTCCAACCCACCACTCTTCTCTCTCTCTGTCCCTAATTCATACGTTCGTCGATTAGTAGTCGTACTTAGTAGTAATCGTTGTAGTAGAGTAGTAGTAATAGTAGTATCGTTTGTCGTAGTCTATACGTCGTACGTCAGTCTGTCGTCGTCCTCTCTCGTCCTCAGTTGTCGTCGTCGTCTCGTCCTCGTCGTAGTACGTCGTCGTCGTCGTCGTCGTCTTCCTCGTACGTAGATAGTTGTCGTCGTAGTCGGAGTATAGTCTACGATCAAAATATTGTATACCGCTCCTACTACTCCTCACTATCTTATAATAATAATGATCATCCTAATAATAGTAATACTACATATAATAATCATAATAATAATCGTAATAATAATAGTAATAAGTACCTAATGATAATAATGAAATAGTAATAATAGTATACTAATAATGCAGATGAAGTCTTAGATAGAGCGAGAGAGAGAGAAAGAGGAGAGAGAGAGAGAGAGGAGCTACGAGAGAGCGAGAGACGCGGAGAGAGAGAGTAGAGAGAGAGAGAGAGAGAGAGAGAGAGAGAGAGAGAGCAAAATTATTATTATTATTAATATTATTATTATTATATTATTATGAAAAAACTGACTATTTTTTTTGCTATCTATAATTTAGAGAAAAAAATGGAATAGTTTGAGTCATAAGATGTAATAGTAGTTGTAATTATATTTATTACTTCATTAATTATTTATTATTAAACTTATATACACTATTATAAGACATTTTAGGATTGTTAAAAAAAAAAAAATATAATATAAATTTATTTACATGAAAAAAAAGTTACATTATATATTAAGAGAAAATTATTATTATTATTATTATTATTATTTTATTATTATAAGAAAAAAGTGCGGCAAAAAAACAAAAAAATAGTAATATATCAAAATAACAAGAAAATTTGACTTATCGAAAAGTTTTAAAAATTTGAAATATAACGTGGTCGAAAAAAACTGTCCGTAAAAATTTGAAAAATAGTATAGAAAACTGAAAAAAGGAAAAAAAAAAAAAAGTTCTCGCATTTTTTCACATTTTTGTGTTACATAAAACTGCTTCAATGTTTAGCATTCGACTGGGCATGTGTTACGCTATGGGGTGTGTTTACGGAACCCCCTTGTGGCTCTGTGTGTTGCGTTTAATAAACGTTAATCACAAGGCGAAGGAAATAACGCCCATACGTTTTGTGTCCCAATCCCCCCCCGTGTTACACTCGTTCACGGGCCCAGATCCTTCCTTGGCTATATAAATTCCTGTTGTTAGCCATAAAATAGGAAAAGTCACCGAATATTACCACAGTAGTTGTGGGACAAGGATCCTAAACAGGTCATAGCTATAAAACATTGCTTAGTCACTAAAAATTTGTCCTAATGGTAACATAATTACAATGAATTACGCACTGGGCCTCAAGGAGTTAAGTGTTACGGTGGTTATGTAAGACTGGTAAATGTGTTTACAAAGATGTTATAAGTGTTACGGTATGTGGTGACAGTGATTTGGAAATCGTAGAAAAGAAGTTATCTCAAGTGTTACGAACTTACGAGTGTTACGTTACGGAGTATTTTTGTGTTGCGAGACTTCTCTATGAGTGTGAGACAGACTAACACCCCAACACTACAAGGCCAGAATGCGTTACGTCAATCGTTTACTTTAGATCGCGTTGAATATTGTTGGGATTTTTTTTTTTTTTTTTTTTTTTTTATATTCTTTGGGTTTTACGAGATTAAAGTTTTGGCAATACGACTGTTTTTTGCTTCGCGTCGAAGATTTTGGATTTATGATATTGGGCTATAGCTGTATAGACCGCATTTAGCTGATTACAATATAGGCACTGTTGAGTAATATTGGCTATAAGCTGTATGAGACCATTTGAGCTGATACAATATAGGCCTGTTGAGTAATTTGGGCTATAGAGCGTATCGACCATTTAAGCTGATACAATATAGGAACTGTTAGTAATATTAAGCTATAAGCTGTAGTGGCTTTTGTTCCTTTTGACAGTGGTGTGTGTGCAGTGTTCAATATTGACAAGAGTATGCTTAACTAAATGTGTACATTGCAAGTTCAGTACAAACCCCACGAACCGTACTAAGTATTTGGGAGCTCCTGTGTTTTTGCCTCAATGATTACTTTTGGTTCAGGTGTAAACAACGTCCAAACTGTATTAATTCTACTCATGGTGCTTATCTATACTATTCCAGCGTGTTAGAGTCCTTTTGACCCCATTGCCATAATGGACACTAGCTACCCCCCTTTTTAGCAAATTTCTGCTTATTGTATTAATTCCTTCATATTTAGGGAATGTTCAACACTTTTATACCCTGGTTCATCTTTCTAAGATACTTTGATCATTCTAGGGAAAAACCTGCATGAATAGATACAGGTGTAAATATTTATAGCCTCGTTTTTTTTCTAACTTTGTTGCACTGTCTTGTATATTTGTAGATCACTTTGGACTTTCTTTTAATGCAGTTGTCATGCAATTTCTGCGGCTGTCCAATGATGAAGACCAGAGTAAGGTTTTAATGCGATATATTATATCTATTATGTGACTGCAGAGAAAATAGGACTGTACTTAGCGTGGAAAGACTGTCCTTTCAAGGCAATCATCAGAGAAACCTTTAAAACCTGGATACATTTTAATTGAAAGTCACACTTGCACTGCCAACCCAACAACTGCTGGGCCATTACTCTCCCCCTCACAGAACCAGAAGGGCCAACGACTGCCACTCACACCATGTAACACAGGCTTGGGCCCAACACACTCACCCATTGCCACACGAGGACACACTCCCACAGGCACGGGTACAACCACACTTTGTCCTACACAACACACCACCTCAAAAGTGGATCTTCACGTGCTGGCAATCTAAGGCTTTGGTCTTGAAACACTTGCTACAATATCCAACACTTTGAACTCTTCCCGCAAGCCAGTGTGGTCATAAGGTTGTGTTTTGGTGATTTGTGAACGGGTAAAAACTTTTTCCCACACTCTAGGCATTCTTGATTCTTACAACCGTGTGTCAGGGTGTGTGTTGGTGAGTTTTCAGAACGGTAAAAACCTTATTCCACACTCTAGGCCATTCTTGTTCTTAACACCAATGGTGTGTCAGGGTTTGTTTGGTGATTCAGAACGGGTATAAACCTTTTCCTACACTCTAGGCATGCATGGTTTCTTAACACCACTGTGTGGTCAGGGTGTGTTTGGTGATTCAGAACGGGTATAAAACCTTTCCCCCACTCTAACATTCATGGTTGCTTTTGACACCACTAATTGTGTCAGGGTGTGTGTGGTGAGTTCACCCTTTCTAGCAAATCTTTTCCCACACTCTAAACATTCATAATTTCTAACACCACTGTGTGTCATGGGGTGTGTTCGGTTGAGGTCACTCTTTTCTTAGCAAATCTTTTCCCACCTCTAAACATTCATAATTCTTAACACCCCTGTGGTGTCAGGTTGTGTGTGTGGCTCACTCTTTCTAAGCAATCTTTTCCACACTCTAAACATTCATAATTCTTAACACCCACTGTGTATCAGGGTGTGTTCGTTGAGGGCACTCTTTGAAGTAATCTTTCCCACACTTAAACTTCATATTCTTAACACCACTGTGTGTCCAGGGTGTGTTTGGTGAAGTTACCCATAGTTGTAAATCTTTTCCCACTCTCCACACTCTAAACATTCATAATTCTTAACACCACTGTGTCTCAGGTGTGTCGGTGAGGTGACTCTTTAGAGCAAATCTTTTCCCACACTCTAAACTTCATAATTCTTAACACCACTGTTTGCCAGGGTGTGTCTGGTGGGTTAGACTTAGGAGCAATCTTTTTCCAACACCTAACGATTCATATTCTTACCACACTGTGTCAGGGGTTGTTTCTCAAGCTTACCTTGTATTTGAAATTTTTGTCACACTGCTGGGCACTTCATCTCACGTGGTGCCTTGTGGCCTGAGCTGGCCTGCCTCCGGTGTTCTTGCCATCAACCTGTGCCGCCCCACCCCTGAGGCAGGACTGATCTGCAACC
>JACEEZ010019768.1:0-28177 GCA_016584305.1 Chionoecetes opilio | reverse complement strand
CAGGCCACTCATGCGCTGCCCGCCACAGCCCCCACCGCGCAACACTCTGGCCCCCACACGCGATGACCGTCGACTGATGATGTACACGAACACAGATGTGATGATACCAAGCAGCCTGAAACGGAGAGATTATTTATTAACTGAAGATCCAGGCGTGGTGTGTCTAACAGACTCAATGCTTAGAAGACCAAGTATTGATAAGTAATAACTACAACATGTGCATAAGGGACAGAAGTGGTGGAGTTATGATAAGGACAAATTATAAGGGTGAAAGTATAAACAAAGTGGAGTATGGAGAAGGAAGAGCTGCAATAGTGAGTGTACCAATAGAAGTCACAACTAGAGAAACACAGACTATAGTGGCGACATTTGTACCACCCAAAACAAAGACTTGGAGGAAGGAAGAACATGAGAAAGTACTAGAGGATACCTTGAGAAGCACTGAAGGGTACATTGCTAGTGTTTGCCCAGACTCTCTCACTTCCCCCAAACAAGCTTGGGAACCTGTGGGAATGCGGGGTTTTCGGGTGAGGAACAAATTATGCGTCGGAAACACGTAATTTAAGAGTTGTGTAGGGGGGTAAAATTCCCTAGATCTAGGGTAATTTCCTTATGAGAAATTTGCCTAACCAAATTTAACCTAACCTAGCGGGGGGCTTGACCCACCGATAACCTAACCTAACCTAGCGGGGGGCTTGATCCACCGATAACCTAACCTAACCAAATCTAACCTAACCTGGAAATTCTAAGTCACACCTCCTTCCAGCTTTGACTGAAATTAACTACCGCACTGTATACGGTAGTATGCTTATTGTACTTCACATCTGCAAAGGTTCCAGCGTGCGCTCGGCCTTGGTTAACCCACACGGCCGCTATAAAATATGAGGTGCCTCAAAAATTCTAAGTCCAGTCAGCTCGTCTCCCTTCTTCTTCTTCTTCTTGTGACCTTAGTCGCTTAGTATCGTTTCATAGGTCCTCTTCCACTTCGTCTCCTTCGTTAACAAGACTTGTTAACTCTTCCCCTGTTTATTTCACCTGGGAAAGACATTTTGATCAGTTTTCAATCCTTTGATTATCATCCTAATTCATTGTCTATTTTGTGTTCTGATCTCCCAGCACTGCGTTAGGAACACTTTGGTGAGGTTTACAATACTTTGTTTCCTTTCTGTCCCCATACAGCCCAAACACCGTACACAGGGCCCCGTCTTTCTGTTCTAGTCTCCTGTCCCCCTCCTCTCTGCCTAGGACTATTACTATTGACGCTATAAGCTTTTCCCTCTGACTCCTATACTTGTTGCATTCCACAATGACATGTTCTAGTTTCTTTCTCTCCTACCCTGCAGCTACAATTCTGGTTCTCCAGTTCCCTGTTCCTTCCGTTGACTTCCAAGGTGCCTGTTCTTGCTTTATAGAGTAACTTACTACCCCAGTCTCCTACATGCCAGGTCACCCCCTCTGGTTTCTGTTTCCACCTGTACCACTGCAACGTTGATTTCCTGGCCATTCCTTCCTGCCATTTAACTAGCCCATTATTCTCAATTTTCTTTTTGATATCTATTATCTCCATCCTGTTCCATTCCTCTCCCAGTTTCTCTCCTTTTCCATCTCTCCAGTTCCTTCTTCCAGGTGGAACTTTATCTATTTTCCTGGGATATTTTCTTTGCCCATCTATCATCACTAAGTCTTTCAATTTTCTTGTGGAACACCAGTTTTCCTTAATTATCCTTTCCCTGAAGGTGCTCCATCCCATGTCTCCCCTTATGGCCTCTACGGCAGAAACTCCTAAAGGGCTCCTAGTCCCACTCCCTTTACATGTTCGAGTTTTTTAAAAATTTGCATGATGTCCCCTTCCCTGTCTGAGTCACTTCGCCCCAAATACAGGCAAGGGGTTTTAAACAGCCCCCCCCTTTCCCATAAACTCCTCCCTACCTCTTTATTTTTTAAATGCCTCTGTTACCCCCATTTAAAATTTCTTTCCCTTTGTATCCTCCTTGCCTTGCCTTCATTAATTTTTTTTCCTCGCTTTTCCCGCCTTTTCCTTTTTTCCCTTTTTTAAATTTTCCCATTCCTAGGTTTATAACTTTTTTACTTTTCCCCCTGGGAAATTTAATTCTGAACCCCCACCCCCCTTTTGACTCTTATCTTCACTGTTAAACTCCATGATTTTACTTTTTTCCTTTTCACTAAACTTGGGTTTCCCTTTCCCACCGAAATGTTTTTGTTTTTGTGAAAAATTTTTCCCCATTTATCCTTTTTTTTGGGCCTTTCAATACTACATCATCAGCATAGGCCGGGGCATCCAAATTTTCTCCTCCAATTTTTAACCCCCTTTATTTGGCCCTTCCTGATTCCACGATCAGTTCCTCAAAATACGGGTTTAAAATTTAATTTTGGGGGGGAAGGGAACATCCTTGTCTAATCCAATATTTTTACACCACCCAGTTGTAATGTCCCCCTAGGCTAAATTTCACCTCTTTCCCCTTTCATGCTTTGCTGTTTTTTAAACGTCCACCCCCTTTGTATTAATCCAAGTGTTCTGGGTAATTTTATTAACTTTCCTTATTTACTGTGTGTACCCCTTTTTCCCAAAAATCTATAAATAAAAAAGTAAAGCTCTTTCTTCTGGTGTTTTGTTTCTTTCAAAATTTTTTTGGGTTTTTAAATATTTTTTTCCTTTCCCACCTCTCCCTTTCCTAAACCCCATTTTGGGCCCCCTTCCTAACATCGCTTTTCCTCTATCCACACTTTAAATTTTCCCATTAAAAAAAAATAAATTTTCCCAAAAAACCTTTGGGCTAGTAGGGTTCAAAAAGGGGTTTATGGGCCTTTTAATTGGCTATGTCCTCCTTTTTTTCCTCCCCTTTTTTAAAAATTAGGGTCCCCTTGCTTTTTCCATTTCCTGTGGCAGGGCAGCCTTTTTCCCAAAGCACGGGGTCCCATAGTTATATTTTCCCTTTGTTTTACCTTTTCTCCCCCCTTTTTAAAACCAAAATCCCCTAGGGAGCCCCTGTCCCTGCAGTTTTCCCGTTTTCAAAGTTTTCATTTACCTTTTTCCCTCTCAAAGGTTCAAATTACTTTTTCCCCCATTTCTCTCTTGTCACTTTTAAAATTCATAATTTTTCCTTTCCCCTCTAGTACCAGGTTCTTTCAAAATTACTTTCCCTCCCATTTCCCCTTCTTTTAATTATTCTATTTAATCCCCCTTTCTTTTATCTTTTCCCTCTTTTTTTAAATTTTAATTTTTTGGTTCATCCTCATCCACCGAGGTTTCTCTTTAATTTTTTCCAAACCCTTTCCCTTTTTCCCTCCTCCTGGGGGGTAAACTGTTTAGTTTTTTTCCCGCTTTTCCCCCCATGTAGCTATTTTTTTCCCTAATTAATATTTGTTGCCATTTTTTTCGATTTATATGAGCCCATGCTCCCCTCCCATTTTGGGTCTATTTTGGGTCTCCTTCTTTTTCTATAAATTTTCCTTAATTTTCTCTCCCTTCTTTTTTCTTTTTTTCCAGTTTCTTAATGTTTTGTTCTACCTCTTTACCCCCACCCCCCCTTTTTTAGTCTAGTTGTTCCTGTCTTGTATTTTTTTCATTTCCCAAATGGGTTTTTTTGCCCCTGCACATCTACCGTTTTAACGTCCTCCCCCCACGTTCCATTTTCTATTACCCTTCTAGTTTCTCTACTCAACTTTCATCAATTTTTTGGGACTGAAATCTTCCCAGTCAGCATCTAGTATCCCCCATTTAGTCCTCCACTCTGTCTTCGCAACTTGCACTTTCGCCCCCTATTTTTTCCCAAACCCAAACCACCCCTATCATGATGTGGTCCGAAATATCTACTCCCGTTCTTCCATTTTCGTGCATTACTTTTTTTCATTTCGTTTTTAAACTTTTATGAAATCTTTTTGCGGTTTCTGCTCCCCTATCTCTCCACGTCACTGGACCTTCAAACCCTTCCCAATTCTAATTTTTAGAGGGCCCTTTTTCTTAAAAAACCAAAAGCTCTGTCCATTGATTTTTTCTGGTGAACTATTTAGCCCTATGTGCCCATTGAAATCCCAATTAGTATCCATTTTTTTTTCCCCAAACTCTCCTCCCCTTTTCCATTATTGTTTCATAAAGTTTTTGTTTTTTGCCCGGTTTAAAAACCCCCTTTCAACCCCCATGCCACCACTGTCACCCCCCAATTTTTTCCTTTCCCCATCTGTGATCCTGACTGTGATTTGTCCCCTTTTTGTACCCTAGTTTTATCAAATTTTTTCCTTCTGCAGGTGAAACCTCTGATATCCCCCTTTCCCCCTTTTCTCCCCACAAAAACCCCCCAACCCCCTCCTCCTTTTCTCCCCTTTTTTCCTTACTTTTCCCTATGCCAAAACCACCACCCTTCCTCCCAATTTTTCTGTCATCCCCACCTGTTTTCCTACCCCAAAACTACATCAATAATTTGGACTCATGAAAACAAGATTCTCCATTTCCCCTTTTAAATTCCACCCTCGGGTGTTCAGGAAGGCCCAAATAGCGTCTGCCCTCTTCGGTCCTTGCTATTTTTTTTTCTTTTCCCCCGGTACTGCGCCCACTCCACGACTTTCCCACCCCGGTCCATCTTTTCCCCCGGGTTTGGGAAAGGGTTTGCACCCCCCTTTCCCTCCCCCAAAATTTTCTCCCCAGTTTCATCTCTCCCCCAGCTGCAGGTCGTCACACTCCACTCCTCCGTCTTACGTAGGCACTCTGCGTTAAAAGCCACTTCCTTTTTTTGTTTTATTTGTTCCTTTTTTTTTTAGTTCCTCGGATGGGAATCCAAAGGCCCCATTTTCACCAACTCTCGTCTTGGAAAAGTCGTAAAATTTTCTTAATGGCCTCCAAAAGTTTTTCAACTCCCCCACTTCCATCAGTCCGTTTCTGGACTGATAAACCGTCCCTTTGGGTTTTTATACTAAGCCCCAGACCCCTGTTTACGCTGGCTAAGTAGTGCCCGGTGTAAGGAACAGGTACAATTTCCCTTTGAATTTTACTGCATAATGGTTACGAAATGCTCTAAATGGGCCCCACTTTAAAATTTTCTGTACATTTAAGATATATTTTGCCATAAAAAATCATATAGGGGAAAATTGGGTTTCTAATAAATATTTCAGCGAATTTTGCCACGACAGGGGACGTCAAGCATTGGCGGAGGGTTAAACCCTTTTACCCCGGTTTACTTCACTCAAAGGGGAGTCACGGGCAAAGAAAGGGTTTTGGAGATGTGGGCCCCTTTTAGCACTTTTTTTAAAAAAATTTTGGAAAATGTGATAACGAGAAAAACCAAAAGGGAAATTTTTTTTATGTGTGTGCCAAAAAACTCATTTTGCAAAACCAAAAGGTTTTTTTTGCACTTGTTAAACCTGCCCCCTTGGACTTTCAATAGAAAAGTGTTGTTG
This sequence comes from Chionoecetes opilio, assembly GCA_016584305.1. Taxonomy (NCBI): domain Eukaryota; kingdom Metazoa; phylum Arthropoda; class Malacostraca; order Decapoda; family Majidae; genus Chionoecetes; species Chionoecetes opilio. Next base: position 22,765 of record JACEEZ010019768.1, on the reverse strand, counting down.
TTTATAACTGCCACTTAATTTAAAACCCAGTTATACAAAATTTACCCCGTCAGGGAGCCTAAAATCGGGCCATTTTTAGCCCCGGTTTATCTCAACTTTGAAAGGTAAGTTTGAAAGGGTATTTAAATATATATAAAGTGTTGAATGATTTTGGGGTATAAGGAGGGGACCCTTTAGGTTTAAAAGTAGGGTGAACATTTCTGAGGATTTTCCTTAGGGGCTAGCGATTTTTTTCCCCCGATTGGGGGTTTTTTTTTAATTTTTTTATTTTTATTTTATTCCCCTTTTCTTTCAAGTCGTATCACAAAATAAGGTTGGTTAGCAAATTGTAGGGGGGTTTTAGAATGGTTTGGTTAGTTTTTTTTAAGGGGTTATAGTGGGGGTTAAGTTTGGTTTCTTTTTTTAAAGGGGGGGAAAAGTATGGTTAGGTTTGTACTTTTTTAAAGGGGGTTTAGGTTTGGTTAGTTCTTTAAAGGGGTTATTTGAGGTTAAATTAGTTACTTTTTAAAGGGGGTTTTGTTTATGGGTTTTGGTTTTTGTTACTTTTAAGGGGTTTTAGTTTAGGTTAGGTTTTTACTTTTTAAGGGGTTTTTAGGGAGGTTGGTTAGTTACTTTTAAGGGGTTATAGGGAGGTTTGGTTAGTTACTTTTAAGGGGTTATGTGAGGTTAGGTTAGGAATATTTCCGGGGGGGTTTTAGGGGGTTTACGTTAGCAACCCTTTTGGGGGGTTTATGGGGGGCGCCCGGCCCCCCCCTGGTAGGAAGGTTAGGTTTTTTTTTTGAGTTTCCCAGACCAGCAAGCTCGGTGGTCTTATGGGAAAATTGGATTTGGGGGAGGGAAGGCAGACAAAGAAACCCTTTATTGCTCTCCCAAAAATTGGGTCAAAAAACTATAATATTATCAAATTTAAAGGGAAAATTCCCCTAAAAAAAAGGGTATCTAGGGAAATCCCTAGGGGTTATACATATAAATGACCCTTTTATGTATTTTTGGGGGGGCCCTAAATCAGTTTATATTGGGTTTCCCCCCCCCAAAAAAAACCCCTATTCCCCCAGGGTTCCCCCCGGTAGGGTTTGGGTATAGGGGGGAAAAAAGAAAAAAGAAGGGGTGGAAGGGGCTTCTTTAAGAAAATTTCCACCAAATTAACCAACCCCCAATCAAAATTTAAAACCCAAAACCCAACCTAACCAAATCTAACGTAACCTAACCCAAAAACCCAACCAAAAATTTAACCCAACCTTCCAAACTAATCTAATTTTAAACCAAAACCCAAAATTTAAACCCAAGCTAACCCAAAATTTAATAAGTAAAAACCCAAAAACTAACCTAACCGAAACCCAAAAATTTAAAAACCTAACCCCCAAATTTTAACCCAAAACCCACCCAAAAAACGTATAACCCCCTAAGCTAACCTTTTAAACCCCCTAGCGGGGGGTTGGGGGGGGGGGGTTTTGGGGCAATTGGGGAAACATTCTGTGAGGACGTCCGGTGCACCCCGTCTCTTTGGAAACCCCAAGGAAAAAACAATGAATGTTCCCCGGTCTAGGGAATGTTTTTTAAAAAGCCCAACTCACAAAAATATGATGTTTTTAGGCATGTTTTGTAGGGCCCCGGGCAGGGGTGTTTTGAAAATCCCTCGTAAGGGGGCCCCAAATTACGAGTGTATGGTACAAAAAAACCTTACGAAAGGGGGGGGTGAGGGGAAAATGCTGTTTCCGAGCCCTCACTCCCGTTTGGTTATCGGTGGCCTCTGGGTGGGGGTTTAAAGGGGTATTTTAGGGATTTTGTTTGGGAAAAAATTCTGCAACCCAAACAAAGAAACAGCGCCTTGCATGACGCGGCTTTATCTAGCCCCTCATCATGCTTCAGCTGTAGGGAGCCCGATAAATAAAATTTAAAAAGAAATTAAAAAGCCCCTGTTGTGCAAAATGGGCCCTTTCGAAAAAACGTTTTCCCCCGGGGGCTTATTAAAACCAAATTTAAATCTACAAAAACTTTAAAAAAAACCCCATCATAAAAAATTAACCAACCTAAAAACCCGACCTAAACAAAAACTTTTAAACCCAAAAATACAAACTATGTTTGCCGGGTTTTTGAGCCCAAGATCGGCTGAATTTTTTTTTCCCAAAATTTGGGGGGAATTTTTTGAACAGACCGCCCCGAATGTTTCGTAAACATAGCCGCCCCAAATTTGCCCAGTGTAATTTTCTCCCCCCTGAAATTTCTACAGAGGGCGTAAACCGGGTATACCTTGGGTGGTGTCATAAGTTCGAGTCCCCGCTTTCCCGAAAAAAGATCTATAGACACGGGTTTGGGCCCCCGCCGTACGTTTTGCCGTATCCGGGGGCCCTGGGGGTACTTGTTATAGTTTGGGGGAAGAAATGCGCGTTCGCTCTTTAGGTCAGACAAAGGGCACCCAAAGGGGGGGCAAACACCCACGTTTACAAAAGTGACACTTTTTTGTGCAAGGGATAGTTAAATTTTTAATTCCCTTTCTTGTGGTATACGTGCTCGTGTTTTTTACGTCAGGAAAATTTTATACCACCACCACCACCGCCCTCATTATAGCGGCCCCAAAAATTGTATGATAACTATAAAGTTTTGATTTAAAAAAGGGCGAACCCCATATAATTTTAATATATAGGTTTGCCCTGAAATGAATTTATTAAAAGTATAGTATTTTTATGTTAAAAAGGGTATAATGGAGTCAAGAAAGCAATAAACACATCACATTTTAAAAGGCAAGCCAATTTAAATGGGGTCTATAAACACAATAAACATAAAAATATATGATTTCAACTTGTAATTTATTTTTTGGTTTGATGTTTTTGTTTGCTTCAAAAATTTTACTCCCCCCTTTGGGAGTTTTAAAGGGGGTCCGAACCCCCCTTAGCCTCGCGGTCCCCTTGGGGAGGGGGGGGGGGAAAACGGTTTGAGGGATCTCCCTTAAGGCCCCTACCCAGGGAAAAAATCCCTTTTGGGTAAAAACCCACGGGCCCCCAAATTTTGAGAAAATTTAAAAGGCTTAATCCCGAATTTGGCCCCCGGGGGCCCAGGTTTTTTCGTGGGGAAAAGGGGGGGAGTATGGAAAAAAAAGAAAATACCAAAGTTTGGGAAAAAAAAATAAAATGGAAGGGAAAAAGGGAAAAAAAGAGGGGCGGAAATAGGCACGGGGGAAAAAAAAAGGGGGTTTGGAAGTGTGCTTTGGAAAAGACATTTAAAAAAAAGGGTTGGGGGGGGGGGGGCGCGCGCCCCCTGCCGGCTCGTTTTAAAAATGTTTGGTTTTTGTGCCTTCCCCCCCCCCCCCCCCCGTCCACGGTTCCCTGGTTTCCCGCCCCTCTTCGGCGGCTTGGCCGCCCCCCATGCCGGGTTTTGCCCGGGTTTTTGGGGGCCCCATGGGACGGAGACCCCCGGAAAATTTCCCCCCTCTCTCCAAAAACCAAAGGGGGCCCCCCCCTCCCGCCGGGGGAAACCCGGAAAAGCCCCCACCGCTTCCCAACCCCGGAACAAACGCACAGCCCCCGAGCAGCAGCAGCAGCCCCGGGTCCAGCAGCAGCTGCCCCAGGATCCACTGCAGCTGCCCCAGGATCCACTGCAGCTGCCCCTGGAGCCGCAGCATCCCCCGGACACACAAACTAAGGTTACTTTCCTGCTCCGGGCCTGTAATGGCGCCCGTGTTTTCTCTCACCCCGGCCGGGTCTCTCATGCACTTCATACCAGCCCGTTGGGCAAGTACATCATTGAGGGGGAGACCCGCTCCCTAGGTAATGGATCAGCCTTGGTGGTGGCGCTGTGGAGAGTGTCATCCCCAAGGTGCCCATCCTACAGGACGTCACCTTCACCCTAGGGGACTGGCAAGTTACTTGCCGCCGTACCGAGAGGGCCGGTGCCCTGGCGCAGTATGGGAAGGTGGGTCCCCTCTCTGAGGAAATTAAGGACCTTGAGGAGATCCGCAGTACCCTGAGGGCCCTGGACGGCAGTGACATCGAGGAGGTCTCGTGGATCCCCCCCCGAAGCCTGCCCCGCTCCACCATGGGTAGGTGGATCCGTCTCAAGGTGACAGGTTCCTTACCATCAAGGGTGTGCATTGGCCAGCTGGTGTTCTGGCCACAGCCCTACCTGCTCCCGATCCTCCGTTGCCCTGCCTGTCTAAAGGTTGGCCACTCCATCAACACCTGCCGATCTTCCGTGCGCTGCGGCCGCTGCAGCGGCCCCCATCTGAGCCAAGGGGCGGAAGCTGCCTGTGACAGGCCCTTCCGCTGTTTTCAGTGTGGGGGGCATCATGGCCCCAGGTCTGCCCACTGCCCTTTCAACCAGGAGGCCCAACACCTGTACGGCAGGCTGGTCCAGGAAGGGATGCCCCTTCCTGACATCAACAGTCGTCTGCGGCTCCTCCCACTCCCGACATTCCGGCCACCTCCTCCATCACGACCTCCCACTATGCCATTCCCTATGGCTGCATCACCACCCAGGGCCGTCCACCCCGATATCGCTTATTCCTCTGTTGCCACGGGGAACAGGTACACTGTCTTACAGGACCTAACGGAGGATGATGACCCTCCCCGGGACCCTCTTCCCCCTTCTCCTCCTTTCCTCGCGGCCCGTTCCCCGAGACCCAGACGCTATGTAGTACGATCGCCCCGCCAGCCGGCTGCACCCATGGCGCCTGCTGGGGGTTCATATTCTCCTGCCTCCCCTGGGGAACCCACCCACTTCACGACAGAGGCGGAAGTCCACCATCCGCCGTCCTTCCTCTCTCGGGACGATGCCGTGCCTGCCTCCTCTGCCCCCCGTGCTGCTTCTCGGCCCCAACGCCTTCCTGGGCCACCCCCACCGCCCAACACGCCTCAATTGCGACCCCCTCCGCATCCTGTTCCGTCCATGACAAGACACAACGTCATGCCGCAGATATTCACCCTTCTCATGGAAGCTTACCGCCTTTACCACCAGGGCTCGTCAGTCCCTGCCATATTAGCCAGTCTCTGGCCAGCACTCTCCTCCGTCCTCAACGTTTTCCTCCAGTGCTAGGCCTCTCCCTTCTCCTGTGGAATGCCCGTTCCCTGCTCAGGAAGACCCCCGAGTTCAAGACCTACTTGGGGGAAACTTTACCAGCGGTGGTTGGGTTGTGTGAGACGTGGCTCTCCCCCCACCTCTCCCTCAACCTAACCGGCTACACCATCATCCGGAAGGACAGACCCCAGGGGCGTGGAGGTGGCGTCCTCCTTGCAATTCACGACTCCCTTGACCATTCCCCCCTTGCCCTCCCACAGTGGCAGAAACGGCCCCCTCGAAGTGGTCGCAGCCAGGGTTGCTACGCAACAGGGTGAGTTATCCGTAGCGGTCTGCTATAACGCTGATGGTGCCACATACCGGGAACTGACTCACTACTTTTCCCTCCTTCCTCCGCCTGTTGTCATCATGGGTGACTTTAATGCCCATCACAGGTGCTGGGAACCTGACCTCCCTCTCCACCTCACCAACACCTCCGGGAGGGCGCTCTTTCAGCTCATCCTTGACTCGCCTCGCCTGTCCCTTCTTTCACCCCCGGGTCTGCCTACCCGTTACCATCCCCACACGGGTGCCACTTCTGTATTGGACCTATTCCTTGGGGACCCAGCCTTCAGTGCCATGACCGTCACCACTGGCCCTTACATGGGGAGTGACCACCTTCCCCTCCTCGCCTCCTTCCCTGCCGTCACTGCCAGGCCTCACCCCGGTTGCCTGCCTCGCTGGAAACTCACGCCTTCCGGCTGGCCCCTCTACGAGGCGGCACTCCACGACCCACCGGATCTCTCCTCCCTTCCCCTGGAGGACGCCGCTGCCTCCCTTTCCACATTCCTGGAGGACGCGGGGAAAGCTGCCTTCCATCTCTCGACGCGTCGCGCCCCTCGCCGTCCGGGCAAATCTTGGTGGAACGACGACTGCGCCCAGGCAGTCAAGGCCCGTAGGAGGGCATGGAACCTATGGCGTCGAAGGCCCACACTACAGCTTGGGGCTCAAATCGTAGACTCGATGCCATATGTGCCAGGACCATCCTCCTTGCCCAGAGGAAGGCGTGGGGCTCCCACTGCGCTTCCCTCTCTCCATCCTCCTCCACAAAGCGTACGTGGGATTTTTTCCACTCCATGGAGGGGAAAAAACAACGCCTCTCACTGCCCCTGAAGGATGGTGCCAACCCCCTCCTAGATGACCCGCAGAAGGCTGCATTGCTTGCCGCACACTATCAGGACAAGATTGGTCTCCGGTCTCCTCTCGCGTCATCCCTTACCATCAATGCGGCAATAAATACTGCTGTTGCCTCCCCTGGCATCCCGGCACTCACCAGTCCTTTCACGACTGATGAGATGGACCGGGCCTTGTCCACCTTAAAACCAGGGAAAACTGCGGGCCGGGATAATGTGCCGTATGAGTTCCTGCTTCACATGACACCTCCCTTGAAGTCCACGGCACTCTCCCTCTTCAACACCAGTTGGCTTCGGGGCGTCTTTCCTACGTACTGGAAATCCTCCACCCTGCTACCTATACCCAAACCCGGGGAAAGGGCCCCACACTCCCGTCCACATATCGCCCTATCGCTCTCCTCTCCTGCGTGGGTAAGCTCCTGGAGCGACTGGTGGCCACTCGCCTATCCTGGTGGCTGGAGGATGGCCATCTCCTGAGAGAGGTCCAGTGTGGCTTCAGGCCCCGCAGGAGCACCCTAGATGTCCTGGCGCAGCTGGAGTTTCACATCTGCGACACTTACCGGGTAGGGAGGTCATGACCTCCCTCTTTGTAGATCTAGAGGGAGCATTTGACTCTGCGTCTCACGAAGGCATCCTCCGTAAGTTGGCTTCCATGGGCAATCACGGGACCCACCCTCGCCTGGCTCCGGTCATTCTTGTCAGGCCGGTCTTTTCAGGTTGCGGTTGGTGCCTCCACCTCTCCTTCCCGTCCAATGCAGAGAGGAGTGCCGCAGGGTTCCATCCTCAGCCCTTTGCTGTTCAATGTCCTCCTCTCAGACTCCCATTTCTCCCCACTCTCACCTTCTTATCTATGCAGACGACATTACCATCATCAGCAGAGCCAACACTCAGGCCCAGGCACAGCTATGCTTGCAGGAGGCAGCGGATACACTAACTGACTGGGTGAGGACATGGGGTCTCTCAATTAATGCTCCCAAAAGCTCCCTTATGTGCTTCACCCTCAAGCCTGTCCGCTCTCCACCCACTGTCACCCTTAGTGGCTCCCCGGTGCCTTACACAAGGTCCCACACCTTCCTCGGTATGCGGCTGGATGGTCCCCGCCTGACCTGGTCTCATCATATTGAGTACCTCCGTACCACCTGCAACAGGCGCCTCAAAAATCATGAAGCGGGTGGCTGGTGTCCGCTGGGGGGCCAGTCGTGACCTCCTTTTGCACTACTACCAGGCGGCCATCAGATCTAAGGTGTCCTATGGCAGCTGCATTTATGGCTCAGCGGCCCTTTCCACCCTCAGGAAACTGGACATCCTGCAAAATGCGGCCCTGAGGATCTCCATGGGGGCAATGAGGTCCTCACCTGTCATCGCCCTACACGCAGAGAGCGGTATCCCCCCGTTGCAGGTACACAGGAGGGAGATCCTTTGTAGCCAGTACCACCACATCATGTCCCTCCCACCATCCCACCCCCTCGCCACTCTCTATGCCAACTCCGGTGTGGATCCTCACACTCCAGTCTGGCTTCCTGGAGCCCGTCAGCCCCTACTGGTCCGTGCACTGCTGGCCCACTCTGTGCTGAACCTGCCCACCACCTCCTACTCAGCCCATCAGCCCACACTCCCCGGTCCCATCCTGGCTGACATTTCCCCGTTGGTTGCCCTGACTATCCCAGATCTTCCTCCAAAAACTTAGCTAGCGTCCTGGCAGCTCCTTTATTCCGTCAACTCGACATGTCACTCTACCACAACCACCTTAAGATCTTCACTGACGGCTCTCACTCCCCCACCATTCCGTCTACAGGCGCTGCCGTCTATGACCCTCGCCCCAACATCTGCAGGACGTGGCGGCTGCCCCCTGAAACGGACGTTCTGACGGCAGAACTCTTCGCCATTCGCCAGGCTGTGTCTTACCTGAAACACCACCTACGCCCCAGCCAGAGTTGTGATCTACACAGACTCTCTCTCCTCCCTCCATCTCCTCCTCTCCCGTCGCCCGGCTTCCTCCACAGCCATGGTTCACTCCCTGCAACGGCTACTCCTCTCCCTCACCTCAGTGGGCTGGAAGATCACCTTGCAGTGGGTGCCTTCCCACTGCAATATCCGGGGCAACGAGGTTGCTGATGCTGCTGCAAAGATGGCACTCTCGGAGGTAAACATCACCCCCCTCCCGCTGCCGCTCTCCACCGCCAAGCGTCTCATTTCTAATGTCTGCCGCTCCGCCTGGGATAGGTCGCTCGGCGACGCCCTCCGTGCCACCTCCATGGGTCAATATCGTACAGACTCCTCCCCGCAGCCGTGGATAAGACAAACGTCCCGCGTCTTGGATGTCGCCCTCACCCGCCTGAGGATCGGTCACACAACACTCAGAGCACACCTGCGTCGTCTGCAGCTCACGCCCGACCCGTACTGCCCCTGGTGCAGGAACGTCCCGGAGTCCATTGACCACTTCCTGCTGCAGTGTCCTCGCTTCCACTCCCACCGACAACTTCTACGTGGTCAACTCATCGCCTGAACGTCACCACCTTTGACCTGCCCACCTGCTGGGCCGCCGCTGCCGTCCACCCATCACGACGCCCCGCCGTCATCCGCCTCACCTGTGCCTTCCTGAGGAAGACTAATCAACTGTCCCGACTGTGATTAATTCACGGCTGTACACCAGGGCGAATATCGTCGATTTCGACATCACAGCCCTTCAACAACAACAACAAAAACAAAAAATATGAGTCATAAAACGCATGAAACATTAGTACAACTCACAACACGATCTGATAGAAGTTTTTAAGTGGATCAAGGGATACAATCAAGGCGATGTAGCAAAAGTTCTTACGGTTAGTAAGCAGGGTAGAACAAGAAGTCACGGGTTCAAGCTGGAAAAAGGTGGGTTTATTAATGAAATAGGGAGAAACTGGTTCACAAATAGGGTGGTGAATGATTGGCATGGACTCAGTAGACAGGTAGTTAGTGGGGAGTCATTAGGGAGCTTTAAAAGGAGGCTGGACAGTGTTATGGATGGGGATGAAAGGTGGATGTAGGTAGCGTAACAGGTAACAGGAACTATACCTCGTGTAGGTCTCCCAGCTTCTTGTAGCTTCCTTATATTACTATGTTCTTATGTAGCACTGCCAACACCACCATCTGCCAGACAGCGTTCCAATAATTCCTCACCAAGCAGCCAGACCCTAAACTCAACACAAAACTAATAGTCTTTACAAATAAATGTACCTTCATCAACAAACAACAAACAGACCAAACACAAACTTAAAACTACACTATCAAATGTCACCACTCTTAAAAAATAGCAAATACAACTACAAATAAATAAAAAACAAAAAAATAGACAAACTTTATTACTCCCATACAGTCCTACCGTACATAACACTATAGTCGCCAGTCACTCGCCACTGCACTAATGTCGCCAGGCACAATATATTACGAATTATAGCATCACTATATACAGCCTTGTATGTGCCGCTGAAGATGATGCACAGTAGTTTATAACTTTATATTATGTACACTACATGTCTTCAGTGGCACATACAAGTCTGTAGGCTAGTGATGTTAAAATTCGTAATATATTGTGCCTGGCGACATTAGTGCAGTATAGTGTTATGTATCAAGGGTTTATAGTGTTATGTATCAAGGGGTTAATCTCGTTTATTTCTTTAGATTATATTTTCTTTTTTAAACAGTAGTCATGTGTGAGTTAATCTCTAAGAAATATATGACAACTGAAACCATGATGTCTCCGCTGAGTGAGTCTCCCTCGCTGTCTCCAGTGTCTGTGTCAGAGAGAGAGAGAGAGAGGAAATAAAGATAAGGAAAGAGGGAAAGAAGGAAAAAAGAAGAAGAGGAGGAGGAGGAGCAGGAAAAAATTAGCTAATAGTTAAGCAACATTAATTCTCCTCCTCCTCCTTCTTCTCTTCCTCCTCCTTTCTTCTTATTATTCATCAAAATCATCTTCCTTTGAGAGAGACAGACAGACAGACAGACAGAGAGAGAGAGAGGAGAGAGAGAGAGAGAGAGAGAATAATAATGATATCAATACTACTACTACTTCTACTTCTACTACTACTACTATAATAATCAGTGGCAGCTCGTGATAAAATACAATGGAGGGACTGCAAGCTATACACGCAACAGTAGGATACACAAATTTTACCTATTTCAGGTATGAGTTGTAGTTGATGTTCACGGATATCAGGGCATGGTAGTAGTCAAGGATATTGTATAGTAATATCCTTGACTACGGTGGTGGTAGAAGGGATGGTGGGGGTGGCACGAAGTGGTGGTAGTAGAGGGAATGGTGGGGGTGGTAGTAGAGGGGATGGCTGATGTGGTGATGGTAGAATTACAGTATTACTTGAAAATAAAGTCGGTACCGTTTGATTTCAGTCTTTTCATTTAATGTCAGCTGGGATAAGTTAATGTTTTGCAAATACTTCACTGGATTGTCCATAGTCAGGGTAATTAAAGAAAGCACGAGTTAACCACACCGTCTACACACACTGTAAACACGAGAGGGACGAGACTTATAGCGCATTTTCGCGGCCGCTCTGGCCCGGTCTGGACTGGGCTAGTCCCGGGCGGCCACTGTTTTTGCGAGGCAGTTTAGACCGGGCTGGAACGGACTGGGCCGGGCTGAGCCAGATAGCAGGACCACCTTGGACTAGTGTGGGGAGAACTGGCGCATGCGCACTACAGTCAGCGGGGAAGGCGACCAGGAGCTTCTCGTGCTGCTGATAAGACATGAAACACCATGATGGCCGACCATAAGACTAAAGTATCACAGGCGTGGTAGTTGTAAAGTCTTCAGCACAGGTTAAAAGGCGGACGACAAAAAGGATATTGACAAGATGGACGCCTGCCGCCTCCACAGTTCAGTTCAGTACCGCCCACTCGACCCCCCAGCCAATAGGAACGACGAATGGGACGGGGCCAGTCTCGATGTATTTTCGCGACCATCAGTCCACCCTGACCCGGTCCGGACTGGACTGAACCAGGGCGGTGAACGTCACGAAAATGCGCTATTAGCTGCCTCGACTGCAGCTCTTTGTTTTCACAAGTGGCGCGGCGGCAGCGCAGACATGAATCGTACAGCAAATATGAAAGTATCTTAAATTTTGGTCTGGTTTCAATGAAAATTCACATAGTAACGTATTGAAAATAATTAAACATATAATGACTTTTTATTATGATATATTTGTTAGTTAGTTACGATAGGTTACGGATAGGTTAGGTTAGAATTTCCTGGTCATAGTATGCTAAAGCAGCTATTACACCGGGCACTTTTTCTGCTCAGTAAGCAGGTCCCTCAGTGAGCAGTTTTGAGGATTTTGGTCGATGAAAGCCTGTTTGGTTGAGCAAAAGAGAACTACTTCGAAGCTATTTTTGCTCGTCATTTGAGTGAGCAAAAACTTTTCTGTTATAAAGGACCGAAATTAGTGGATGACTATATTATTTATTGCAAGATCTTTTTCTTTTAAAACTCTCAAGAAGACATCAACATGCCTGCTGACTGGACAGACGAGATGGAAAGCTTACTGATTGACTTAGTTCAGGCACATCCTACAAGATGGAACAATATAGCCCTTTTTTGTTAAAAAAAACATTAAAAAAGAAAATACACCCTCAATACCTAAGAAGCCTGACCTTCCAAGTCATTTATTTACAGTGTTTACACAGGCGACAGGTGTGTTGCGAGGCCGTAAGGTGGTGTAGTGACAGGTGTGGTGTATTGGTAGAGCGAGAGAGGCTAAGAGTGCAGTGTTAGCCCCCGAGTGTGTGTGTCTGACCAAAAGAGCGAACGCGTAGTTCTCGTCCACTATAACGGCGTCAGCCCCGTACCGCCACGGCCACGGGTGCGGCGCGGGCCACAGGGGTCCATAGAAGCTACTCTCGAGGATTACAGGGAATTTTAAATGAATCAAAAGCCTTTGGGCCCTAATCAAAAAAACTTTCTTAATTGGGTATTTTGAATTTAAAAAAAGTAGTTAGTTTCGTACACTATTTTGAGTATTTTCGTACATACCTGGTGTCATTTCGTAACTCTAGTAGTCAAGTTCAACTCTGCGCTGAGTGTACAAAAAGGGACTTATGGTTTCATATAGACTACAAAACAACTTTGGGTAATAATGGACGAGTGTTTCGGGGTCGTTTTCAGGGACCCCAACTATTTTTTCTTGGCCTACAATAGGTTCTTTCTAATGGAGATAAGTTTTTTTTTTGCGCAAACCCCCCCCCCCCCCAAAAAAAATATAATAATATTGAAACCTAACCTCCCTTTAGGACCTTAGGCCTCTTCCATTTGTGCCCAAGCTGCATGAACCAGTTCTTTCAGTTCAGGGTTGGGTTTCTGGGTTCAGGGTTGGGTTCGCGTGTCACAAATGGAACGCAATAACCCGTTTTTTGTTTATAAACATACTCAGCTGGCGAGGCAATTTAAGAGAAGAGAGAGAGAGAGAGAAGGAGGAGAAAAAGAGAGAGAGAGAGAAGAGAGAGAGGAGAGAGACGAGATGGAAAAGAGAAAAGGGGAAAAGAGAGCGATAACGATAAACGAGAGAGAGAGAGAGAGAGAGAGAGAGCGATAACGATAACGATAACGAGAGAGAGAGAGATAAAGAGAGAGAGATAACGAGAGAAAGAAAGAAAAGAAAACGAGAGAGAGAGTAACGAGATAGAGAGAAAAAAACGAGAGAGAGAGTTAACGAGAGAGAGAGAGATAACGAGAGAAAGATAACGAGAGAGCGAGAGATAACGAGAGAAGAGAGATAACAAGAGAGAGAGAGATAACAAGAGAGAGAGAGAAACAAGAGAGAGATAGCGAGAGAGAGATAACGAGAGAGATAACGAAGAGAGAGAGGATAACGAGAGATATAACTCTTTAGCTGCTATGTGAAGGGATCATATCAAGTTTAAGATCGCGGGAACGCATGGCCCCCACCAGCCATGTATGTCTCTTTTATGCCGTCTGACATCCTCTCCGACTCGTGCATGCGGAAAACCCTTTCACGATAAGAGAAAATAGGGCCCAAGGCGACCCATTGTTTGTTATGAACTGAAACTCTACCAAGCTCAATAAGCTTATAACTCTTAGCTTATAATAAACTCTACCCAAGCTAGACTCTCAATTGAGTAGAAAAAGTTCACGGGTTTTACTGAGTCACTACGCGCTTTGCCTGGGGACCAAGGTTTCGTGCGCAAATGGAACGCCTGAACTCATAGGTTCCGTGAACTGGTTCTTGAAATGTCGCAAATGGAAGAGGCCTCTTATAGGTTTAATGAAACTTGACCTAACCTTAAAGTAATCGTCCAGACCATTTCATCATTCCTGATTAATGCAATCAAATCATAGCCATTAACGATTTATATCAAAAAAACGTCGTCACTTTTTGTATCCAGTCAGCCGTTTTTTTTAAAATCCGCAATCAAAATCTGCAATTCCCCGAGTTTTCAAAACGCTCTCAAGGTTTGCAGACGCTCATGCTCAGGCTCGGGACGTAGTATCAGGGAGGCTCATCTTCCCCCTTTGGGACAGAGAGGCACGTAAACACAGAGATAAAAATAGTACTTTAAGATATTTGGGTGTTTCTGATAGATTTTTTTTGCTATATGGGCCCCATGCATGCATCCTTTATGGGTGCAGCAAAGACAGCTGTGCCTTTCGAGAAAAGTTTGCACACGGAAAGGAAATTGCGTGTGTAGGGTGATGGAGGAGAGTTTCACGTTCGTTTCAGAGACACCAAAATACTTTTTCTTGGCCTACAAAGGGGCTTGTTTTTAATGGTGCTAGTTTTACTTTGCGCAAAACCAAAAAAAAAAAAAAAAAAAATGGAAAAAAAAAAAAGAACCTAACCTAACCTTGTTTAATGAAAACCCAACCCAACCTAAAACCCAACCTAACCTAACCTAACCTAACCAACCTTTAAACCCAACCTTACAGGTTTTAAAGAAACCTAACTTAACCTTAACCACAAAATAACATTTTTTTTTTTTTTTTTTGGTTTGCGCAAAAATAAAACTAGCACCATTAGAACAAGCACCCATTGTAGGCCAAGAAAAAGTAGGTTGGTGTCTCTTGGGAAAAAGACGTGAAACCTCCTCCCTATTAACCGACAGGGCCCAGGACTGGGGAGCAAGCGGTGGACCACCCCGGCTGTGAGGGTTTGCCTCTTAACAAGACCAAGTAAACCAAGTAAACCAGTTGTGGAGTGGGCGTGCCCTGTGGTGGAGACCCTGTGGTGGTGTGCCAGCCAGCACACTTACATGGGACCCATGTGAGATTTTCATGGTAATTGGTGGGCTAGGTGGGCATGGGTAAAGGATGGGCAAATCCATGGGCTATAGATGGGACCCATATGGGGTTGCCCCACATAATGGACCATTTTCCGAAGTGACAAAATTTGCAATAGCAAATCGTCCAATCGACTGAGAAAATAAACCTTGAGGCAATTTTTCAAATATATAGCCCTGGGTTTTTTAGAGGAATGTTACATGGGTTTTTACCGGGCTCTATGTGGGCTTCCCAATAGATATACATTTTTACCATCATTCCACAACTATGCAGTAGACTGTCTGAATGATTGCGATATTATCGCTGAGGAAATATTCTAATAAATTTCGATGAACATGAATGTTTGGGGATTTTTATGCACAGAGGTAGACTGGTTTGTATGGGTTAAACATGGGATATCCCTGGCTGCCCATATTATAAGTATATTTTTTGTAACGTCAATTAATTAATGACACAAAATTGCATAGCAAATCGTCCAATCGACTGAGAAAAAAACCTTGAGGCAATTATTCAAATATATAGCCATGGTTTAGTAGAGGGAAAGTTACATGGGTTTTATCTGGGCTTTATGTGGGTTCCTATAGATATACTTTTTTTCCATCATTCCCCAACTATGCAGTAGACTGTCTGAATGATTGCGATATTATCGCTGAGGAAATAATTCTAATAAATTTCGATGAACATGAATGTTTGGAGATTTTTATGCACAGAGATACTGTTTGTATGGGTTAAACATGGGATATACGGGGCTGCCCATATTATAAGTATATTTTTTATAACGTCAATTAATTAATGACAAAATTGCATAGCAAATCGTCCAATCGACTGAGAAATAAACCTTGAGGCAATTATAATTATTTAAAAAATATAGCCATGGTTTAGTAGAGGAAAAGTTAAAGGGTTTTACCTGGGCTCTATGTGGGCTTCCATATAGATATACATTTTTACCACCATTCCACAACTATGCAGTAGAAAGTCTGAATGATTGCGATATTACGCTGAGGAAATAATTCTAATAAGTTTCGACGAACATGAATGTTTTGGAGATTTTTATGCAGAGATAGACTGTGTGGGATGGGGTTAAACAGGGATATACATGGGCTGCCCATATTATAAGTATATTTTTATTACGTTAATTAATACAATACTAAAAATACAGTAAATGACTTTAAAATTACTAAAATTATTTTGTAAGCAAGTAAGTATAAGGTAATGGTGCGTATGGTAAATTAAATGTGTACAAAACGATATTTGCCTATCTACAGTAAAGAAATGGGCTCGGTCTCTGGGTGACGCAAAGATGTTTGGGATCCTTATAAAATAATTGTCAAATTTCCATTCGTAATTGAAATATGGCAATTAAAGAACATTAAGACAAATTGATATTGGGTTTTTTTATTTTATTTAGTGAAATCTGCATACTACCGGTAGACTAGTGATGTTTTCAAAGGTCATTATTCATATTCCGGCTCAGTAATGTTGGAAAAACAGTTGTTGATCACGACTCGAGTGAAAATGGCGGGATTTCAGGATCTACTTCTGTATTTACAAGTAATACAAGTGCACAAGCGCAGGAATGTTCGGAAACTATTGCACACTTGTTGCTGAAGTGTCTGCGCTTCCACGCCCATCGTGTAGTGCTACAGTCTCAAACTCCCGCCCTGAAAGTGGCACTTTTGACCTGCCCACCTGCTTTGGGGGCGGCTGGCGTCCACCCTCCCGGGAACACGCCCCTCATCCGCCTCACCTGCCTTCCTGAGGAACACAGGTCAGCTGCCACGCCCGTGATAGCATCATAGAACATCACCAGGGTTCATAGTTTTTGTTGTTGGGGGTTTGAAGGGGCCCTGCAGGCTGTGGTGCCACAGCCTCCAGTGCCCTGAAGGGCAGAAATGCGATGGGTTACGGGTTAGATCCTGTCAGTTTGGCCCGATTTGTGTGGGAAAGGCCTGTTTTTTTTGAGAATTTTGAACAAGCCGGGTCGGGAAGCCACCCAGGGGGCAGCTAGAGTTGGCCTGGGGGAAGGAGGGGGAAAATGAGATTGGAGGAGTGCCGTGGGGGGGGAGTGGTGACGAGGACATTGCAGGAGAGGTGTTCGGGTGTGTCCGGGTATGGGGGGGACCAGGGGCGTGAGGGTTCTTCATCCCGTTTGTGTAGGGGGGGCTTTTTGAGGGGGTTGGCCAACCGGAGTCGGTGACTGGGGTGTCCGGGGCCGGCGGGGGGGAGTGGGTCCACCAGGGGTGTCTGTGTATGTCGTAACCCCAAATGAAGTTACGAAGGCGTCAGTCACTCTGTCCCGTGTCGGTTCATTAGTCTAAAGTTAGTCAGGAATCTCGGGTTCTGGGGGTCATGCTATGGAGGGGGGAAGGAGTGTGCCTCCGCGGCCCCTGTGGGCCACAGTTTGCCCCTGACACCAATGTGGGGGGAAACCACTAAAGGTGGATGCATGGCCAAGGAGGAAAAAGTAAAAGGGTGGGGGGATGTAAAAACGGGGGGCATGGTGGGTGAGGGCGGTGACGTCGGAGAATTGGGGGGCTTGAGGGGTCAGTGAAATGGTTACAGCCAGGGGGGGGGCACAGTGGTGGCTTTTGATGCCCCCCTGATGGAAAAAAGTTCTGCCGTCAGGATGGAGCAGGGGTGGCAACTCCAGGCGGTGGCAAGTGACCGGGCCCGGGAAACATGGCCGACCTACAGAGGGAGGGGCGGCAGAGGGCCCGTCGGTGTAAATTTGGGGGAGTTCGTAGCGGGTGTGGGAGGAGTAAAAAATTTCCCTGCCCTGACTGGACGGCACCCTTGGACCAGGTTTTTTAAACAAGAAATTAAAAGGAACCAAGGGCCCGGGGAGATCTTCTCCAGAGTCAAAAGGGGGGGAGTCCCCCGGGATAAACAAAGAAGGAGAGGGCTCCTCTACGAAAGGGGGGGGTTGATACGGCGGGGGCCATGAAGGGTTTCCCTACCTTCGGAGGAGGAGGGAGTGGAGGGCGGGCAGCTGGGGGAGGAGGCAAGTTTGGTGTGGTGCGGAAACAGGAGGGTGGAGCGTCGGTGTGAAGGGGGAAGAGGGAGGATTCTGCCTAAGGGGCTGTGACGGGGGGAGACCTGAAGGCCCCCAAAAGCTATCAAGGGGAAATTATTCTGGTTTAAATCTAATTGTGGGGAGGGAAGGAGCCGCACCAAAACCTAAACCCCGTAGTCAAAGCGACTAGATGTAAGTGCTATAAAAGAAGGGGGGTATTCCGTCCGCCCCCCCATTTGACCCCTTTCAAGGGATTTCATTAATTAAAACCTCGAGGGCACGAGGTCCCCCGGACTTTGTGGCGGCCCCGGGGTTAGGGGGGGGGCCACCAACAGTAAACCAAGGAATTTGTTTGGGTTTTAAAGGGAAAATTGGGGACCCATTAAGGGGTGACCACGGGAATACGCCTTCGGGTGAAGCAAGAAGGCTAGATTTCGGGGCACTCCCGTCGGGCCCCCAAGGGGTGGTCCATGAGGGGACGCACAAGCCCACGTTGAAGATGGTCTTGACCCCCTGGATAGTGGGACGACAAATGAAAAGGATGTCATCGCATAGAGAGTGCATGTGTGCTGGAGACAGGGAAAAGTCAAAAACAAGATTTTTGAAGGGACGGACGGGGGGAGAACCCTGTGGGACGCCTCTGGTACCGGGAAACCTGGAATGGTTGTTCCCGATCCCCAGAGAGAAGGACCTAAAAGACAGGGAGGATTTAAACCCATTGGAGAGGGGAGCCCATCAGTCCCAGGCGGGCAATTTTTTTAAATGATGGCATTTTGGGAGGGGGTGTAAAAAAGCGTTTGGGGTCAATAAAGGCTATTAGTGTGAATTTTTGTAGGTAAATCCTTCCTGAAATGTGGTGCTCCAGCTGGGCAGGGCACCGGGGGCCCCCCGGGTGGGGACAAAACCCCGAACATGTTTGATGAAAAAAGGTTTTGTGTTCCAACCCCATGTAAACCCTACACCGTTATTTTTTCTATACCTACAAAAGATTAGAGAGAAGGCTAAGGGGGCCTATAGGGAACCTCAGACGGGCCTTGCCAGGCTTAAAATGGGAAAATTGTGATGGCATGACGCCACACAAAAGGGGAACGCCCCCGACGCCGCGGGGTTGAGGCGTCCAGGAGGAGCGGGCCAAGCATCCGGGAGCGGGAAGAAACTCTTTTGGGGACGTTGCCCCGGCCCCACCCCCCTTCCCCACGGACAGTGCGTGAAAAGCCGGGGAAAGCCCGGGGGGGTTATAGCAGTGCAAATTTGTTGGCGGTGTGTGGGGGGGCAAACAGGGGGGGGCGGGTTGGAGGCCGAGTGTATTTGAATGTGGGGGCAAGGCACTAACTTTTTTCGGCATCGTGACGAGGAGGGCACCTTTTTCTAGAAAAAAGGGGGAAAGTGAAGGGGGCTGAAGGGGCCCATTTTCCCTGAAAAAGGCCCAACCCCGGGAGCTGAGGAGGAGAAGGGACAAACACCAAAAAAAAGGGCCCATGCAGAACGTTTCTCATCAAGAATAACATTTTTGCATCGGGCCCCCCCCCCCCCAATAAACGGAAGCGACTACGGACAAGGAAGGGGGTTCTTACGCCACGCAGAAAGGGCGTGGGTTTTGGCCAAAAGGGCGCCGCCATTTCCGGGACCCCCGGGGGCCCCGGAAAAGCGGGAGGGGGGAAGTGATTAGAGAAGTGGGGGGACCCCACGTCCCCAGGTGACCGTGAGGTATTGAATTAATCCGATAAAGGGGAGGGAAAGGGAGGGTAAAGTGAATTTATTCTGTTTAAAACCCCCATCCCCTTTTGGTAAAGGCACGAGGTCTGCGTAAAGGGGGAGGGGGTGGGGGTACGAGGAAAAGAAATTACAACAGGAAGATGGTCGCTCCCTTAAGGGCCAGTTGTAAAAGGGGGGGTGGTGAGGGGGGGGGCCCATTACCCAGGGAGAGGCCCCAGGGGGAGGGGTTTTCCCGAAAATGGATCAGTCCCGGTAGGGAGGCCAGGGGAGTAAGGGGAGATAAAGAAGCCTGCCGCCAGAAAGCCGAGAGGGACCTCCCGGCGTTTTTCCGGTCCTGGGGGGGGCCGGTTTCCCCGAGGGCAGATGGGCATTTAAAAACACCCATTTTTTAAACGGGGAGGAAAGCTGAGAGAACAGTGCGGAATTCCTGAAGGGTTATACTAAACATGGATTTTTATCAAAGATCTGAAGGGGCCCTGAAACAAGGGAACAGTCACCCCCGATGCCCAGGGCCCCCTCCAGGGGAAAGGGGGATAGTGAGAGGGCAAAAAGGGGGCGGTGGACCAGCAGAAGCAGGCCGCCTCCTCCCCGCCATCCCCCCCCGCCTCCCCTGTAAAGGGAAACATAGTTGGGAGAGGGGGGGAAAAGGCGTCTGTGAGCCCCGTCTCACAGACGCCAACACTAGAGGAGTGATGATGAGAGCGGGTTTTAAAAAAATGGAAGTTTCCGGTACGAGACCGGGCGTTCCCGAAGATGAAGTGGGGGGGGAGTAAAGGGTCACTGCGTGAGTGACATAAAGAAGGTAAGGAGGCCTGGCAGGGGACGAATAGGCTGTCCCTGAGGCTGGAACCGAAAAAGGAGATTAAAAAAATTTAAGGCAATGGGGCATTCCCTTTAAAGAAAACGACCATGCAAAGCCCCCAAGCATGTGGGGCCCGGGAAGGAGAAGGGGGCGCAAGGTTAGCACTGCCCCGTGAGGGCAGGGGCTGTTGAGTGCTGAGTTGGGATGGGGTGAGCTGGGAAGGCGGGGAAAGGGAAAAGGTCGGGGGGGGGGGATTTGGGGATAAGGGGGGAGGGGGGGGAAAGTCACCCCCCTATCCTCCCTATAGGCCCCCCCGGCAGGAAGGAGGGGGTGCCTATATTTAATTGGGGTTGTTCCGGTGCCGGGGGGGTGTTGGCCCTTTGGGTTTGGGGAAGGGGACCCACTATAGGGGTGGACGGGTGGGGGGGACGCAGCCCACCCGCTGGAAAAACAGTAAAGGAGGGGGTCATAGGGGCGGGGGGAGGCCTTGGATTAGGCTGACAGGCAGGGGGAGGCCCGGAAAAGGGGGGCACGGAAGGTGGGAGTAGGGGAGGACGGCTCCCGTACAGGGGGCCCCCTTTGGGCGGAAGGGGCCAGGGTTTTAAAAGCCCCTCAGCTTCCCCTTCACATCCGAGATTTGGAACAGGGGGCTCATGTTTTTAAGGAGTTGCCCTGCATCGCCTGGAGGAAGCCGGGCACTGCTTATAGGTGGGGGGGGGGGTCACACCCAAAAAAAAGGATTAAAAAAAAAGGCCGGGACACCCCTCTCAACTGAAAAAAACCCTGCTTTTTCTGCGCATCTTATGTTTTCAGGGGGGCATTACCATGGCCAAAAAGGAGGCAGCGGGGGGACACCGGAGGACAGGGAGGGTGGGGGCGGGACCCGGGAAAACTGCGTTGTCTAGGAGACCCGGTCTGGAAGGGGGGCCCCCGAAATTTGCCCGTTGCTGGGTTTGCCTGTTTCTCCCTCACCGCCCGGACGGGAGTCGGGAGTCTAAAAAAAGGGCCCTAACAATTACTGAAAGGGGGGCCAAGTAAAAAGGTAGCCCGAACTGTCTTTTTTTTTGGGGGAAACCCGGGATAAATTTCCCGAACATGTAGGTCGGGGCTCGTCCGATGCAACCAGCACTTTCCGACCACCCCCCAGGTTGTGACAGACTCTGGGGGCTGGGCAAGGTTTGTCAAGGTTGGACCTGACTTGATACCCCTGCCCCCCCGGGGATGGTTAGAGTGCTAGACACAAAATTTCTTTTGAAAAAAAGGAATAAAAAACTGCCCCGGCACCTTCCCGGGGGTTGATAAAATTTTCCTGGTCCCTCACCTGACCTGCGATGATGACATTTAGGCTGGGGGGCCCCAAAAGGGGGGGCAAAGCCTTTTGCCGGGGGGAGGGGAGGGCGGAGAAAACAAAGAGCGGCAAGCTTGGGTTTTTTTAGGAGTGGGTCTCACCAAACCGGAGGGGGGGCGAAGCGGGGGAAACCCCTTGGGGGACAAAATTTTGGTGTCCATATCCACGCAGGTGGGGCCCTCCTCTCAGGGCATCAATCCGGAAAAAGGGGACCAGGGGGACAAATAACCCCTCACCACACACAAAACCAACTAACTTATTTGCGGGTCTGGGATTGCGGATTTTTTGGGGGGTGGGGAAAATTTGCCCACCAGTAGCTCAAGAGATGAATATTTTTTTTTTACGTCAAGGGAATTTTCTTTCTTCTTTTCTTCTTCCTCCGGGCCTAGTGTTTTCCCAAGAAAACCTCGGGGGCCCCCAAACCAAGGGGAAAACTTCTCATAATTTCTGCCCCCGTAAGTTTCCGGGGTTTTTACGAGGAAAAGTTTGTTTTCCCTCACCGCCGGTGGTTCCCGTCCGACATCCTAAAACTACCCCGAACTCCTTGCAGTGCTTATGTGTTCCGAACCACACCCCGGAGGCGGGGGTTCCCCAAAGGTAACAGGAATTCCTGTGGTGGACGGGGGTGGGTTTTTTTAAGGAAAAAAACCCCCTGTTTCCTTTTCCGCCCCTTTTAACCCGGGACTTTCGGCTGGAAATCGAGTAGGTTAAATGTTTTTCTAGTTTTTTTTCCAAAACAAACAGTGGTTGTAGTATATAACTTTTGAAAAACTTTCTTTCCCGGAAAAAGGTTTTCAGTTTTTTGACTATCTGTCGTTTTAAAACTTGGGGTTTTTGAAACACAAACTACTTTTGGGGGGGAAATTTTTTTTTTTTTTTTTTTTAAGAATAAATTTTTTTTTTATTTTTTTTATTTTTTGGTAGGTAGATATTTTTTTTTTTTTTAGTTAGGTAAAGGTTAAAAGGAAGGAAAGGGGTTAGGTTTTTTTAGGTATAAAAAAACAAAGCGGGAAAGGTTTTTTTTTTTTTTCAATTTCCAAAAAAAAAAAAAAAAAATTCGGCAAAAGGTTCGTTTTATTTAAAAAAAACCCCCAAAAAAAATGTTTTTGCCCCCCAAAGTATCTTGTTTCATCCGAAATTTTTCCCTCCAAAAAAGTTTTTTTTTATATACACTGTTTTTTACTGCAAAATTTTTTGCGGCTATTTTTTTTTTTACAATGGGTTTGCTTTATTACCTCGGGGTGTATGTACCCCCGTTTTACCAACCCTTTTCTTTTATTACCTTACTCCCAGACCCCCCCAAAAAAAAAAAGTATATAAATAAACCCAAAAACCAACCCTTTTAAACCCTTAACCACAAAGTATACCAACCTAACCTAACTAACCCTTTAAACCTTAACCTTTGCGGGCCACCAGTTAC
>JACEEZ010019767.1:174965-203664 GCA_016584305.1 Chionoecetes opilio | reverse complement strand
CGGTGAAAACTTAGGGGAACTTTTTGTGTCACGAACGCTCATTCTTATACTAATATATGATAATTTGTATAAAATTTTGATGGACAATAAAAAATGAATTTGGATACGCTGACTTTTATTTCTTGAGGAAAACGGAAAAAATCATCAGGGGTTTCTCAGCTGATGATCCGCAGAATTTTTTTTTTTACGAAAATCGATTTTTTTTAAAATTTCTGTAGCAAAAAAACCTGACTGATTGAGCAAAACCAAGGTCATTTTCGGACTCAGAGCATCAAATTAGTCTAATTCAGCTGGAAAACCTGGACGATTTTCAAAACTATGTTTTTGTTACCCAGTGTTATTATTATTACTGTATTATTATTATGCTGTTTTGCTCCCCGTCATTAATTTTCTACTATTAGTACCAATTTTAAATATTGGTATTAATGTTATAATATGTGACAGGAGAAGCATTCAGAGTTCAGCAAAAGTGAACATTATCAACTGTAATAAACATAATATCGAGTATATTATTATACTAGCCGCAAAGCCGCCCCCCGGGCGGACTTTTTGGCTAGCTCCTGCGGAGGGCTATTGGTGGGGGCCCTTTGGCCCTTCGGCCCACCACCTGTGTTTGGGGGGCCTTCGGCCCCCCAAACATGGACTCTCCAGATAGCCCCTTCTAACTTTCCTGAAATCATGGATGTAGAAATGTATGTATTCCCCCACCCATTCACTCACACATTACCCTCACCCCCCACCCATTCACTCACCTATTACCCATCACCCCCCACCCCTTCACTCACCCATTTTCCCATCACCCCCCACCCATTCACTCACCCATTACCCATCACCCCCCCCCCATTCACTCACCCATTACCCATCACCACACACCCATTCACTCACCCATTTACCCTCACCCCCCACCCTATCACACATTACCCTCACCCCCCACCATTCACTCCCCATTACCCCTCCCCCACACACCCATTCACTCACCCATTACCCATCCCCCCCCACCTATTCCCACCCATCACCCATCACCCCCAAAAACCCTCACCCCCCCCCCCATTCAGTCACCCATCACCCCACACCCCCTTAAACCCCTCACCCCACCCATTCATCACTCATTACCCATCACCCTACATCGGGGTTTCCTCAATTCTCGCAACCCCTTTTTTCAAAATTCTCGCTAATAGGCTAAAAAAAAAAAAAAAAAAAAAAAGTGATCAATCACTCAAAGTGGGTTATGACTTCCCCTGGTCACTGATTCCAAAAGGGGCCTATGGGGTGTTTTCGCCACGGGGGGCGGAACTATACCACACACACACACACAGACAACAGACCCCTTTCGCTTATATTATTATGATTTTATTTTTAAAAATTTTCCCAAATATTTTTCAAAAATTCATAATCGTCAATGCGAGCTACATTTATCCCAAAATGGCACTGTACGTCAATTAGAAACGAGTACAGCTGCCACCACTTGTTGAATTTTGACGCTCCTCCTTTTAAAATTTTATTTTTGGGCGCTTAACCCCCTTTCAATGCGGAGGCCCTCATAATATTATATATAATAATATATATTATATAAATAATAAAAACCCAGAAACCGTCTGCAAACCCCTATATCGTGGTGCTCTGTTGAGTTTTTTTTTATCTTCAATTCACAAAAATTTGTTGGTCTTTTTCTTTGCGTTTCTTTTTACTCGGAAAATTTTTAGTTGGGTTTTTTAGGGGGGTACCTCACTTTCAGGCTTTGTCTGAAACACTGATGCAATTTCCCCCTTTCCTTTCCTTTGTTAACTATTTAAAATACACTGTTTGTATTGGTAAGCCAGACCTCCCCCTGGGGAATCATGTATTGAGGCTAATTTCAAGCTAATAGGGTGTTAGGATTTTTTCCCCACATGTTAAAAGTAGAAGTGCTGAGGTTATTCCAAAGCTGTTTTTGGGCCCTTAGTCAGACTTCACCTAGATAGGGTTTTCAGTTTTGGTCCCCGTATTACGGGAGGATACCTTTTTAAAAAAGGGGTGCAGAGATGGATGCCCAAAAATGAAAAGGGGGATGCGAAACTTAATTATAAAAAAGAATTGAAGCAGTTTCATAACACTATCGAGGGGCGAAAAGTAAGGGGCGAGGAAGAGAAGGGGGCGACTGATAGAATTTTTTAAGGGTTAAAGGGATACAAAAAAGGAGTTTTTTAGGAAAATTCTAACAGCTAGTAAAATCGGGGAGAACAAAGTAAGGGTTTCAACTAAAAAAACTTTAGTTTAAAAAAGGGAAAAGGGGAAAAAACTTTCAAAAAACGGGGGTAAATCTTGGAATGGACTCATTTGACAGTAGTTAGTGCGAATCAATAACAATCAGGGGGGGCATACCCGAGGGCGCTTTGCCTGCCCACCCTACGCCCCACCCCGGGGGGTCACCAGCACGAGTTCCCATGCAGGTCCTTTCCATACCAAGCAGCTCCGACAAAAAAACTCAACTTGTGGGCGCCCCCTTGGCCTCCTCCACGCCGGTTTGTCTCTTACAGATAAAACCGGGGGGGGGAAAGGGATCTTTTCCAGGGTAGCTTTCCAATGCCCATATAGCCGAAGTTGGCGCTGACGGACTATGCAGGGTAATGGGGCCTCGATTCAGTCTCACGGTGCAATCGCTGATTTGCACGTAATCACCCCAGCGTACCCCATGATTTGCGAAGACACTTTTTCCAAAGGCTTTGATTCTTCTTTTTCAGTCACTTTTTAGTGTCCTGTCTCCAACCATAGAAAATACGGGGATCAAAAGCGATTTGAAGTTTCCGGATTTTTGTCCCCTGCACAGGTACCCAACGCCAAATCTCCCGCTGAGCGAGCCCAAAACACCGGGGCATCCCAATCCGTCGTAAGATTTTTGGGACGTGACCCGCCTCATTTGGACTGCGCTACCAAGGTATGAAAAAATTTTCCAAGATTCAATGTCCTCCCACACGCATGAACAATGTACTGCTTCATTAGTAAGTCTCCAAATACCTGGCCCTTGGTCTTGACCCAGGAGCCCAAGCCCCAAAGGGCTTTGCCCCCTCGTGCAGCGCCCGAGACCATCACTAGGGCCTCAGCGAACCCGCAAAGATTACTGCATCTCGGGAAAAAAAAGATCATGACTTTGGTGTTGCCGACGGATGCTCCCCCAAACACTTTTATCACAACCTTGTCCAATACCCAGCCATAAAGCTTGAAAAGTGTGGGGCAAAGGGGCGCACCCTTTGCCCACTCCCGTATTTAAGGAAAAAAGCTGGAACACCCGCCCCACCTTCACAGCACCCCAGTCCCCGAATACAGACCCGTTATCAAACCAATGTCCTTGCAGGAATCCCTCAAGCGCAGAATCCCAGAGTGACTCACGAATGATAGTCAAACGCCTTCTTGAGAAAAAAAGGCTGCAGATCCCCCCGTCGAAACTCACGTCGGGGTTCCCCCAGGACCGAGCGCTAGGGTACGGTCCTTTTTACTTACCCGGCGTGAACCAGATGCTGAGGTCCGATCTTCACCAGATGCTGCAATTGTGTCAGCAAAGATGGGCAAGCCTTGCCTGGTACGCTGGCGGGAATACCCGGTAAATTTTTGCGCCCTGACGGCCCCTTTCCCTTTTCCCGAAGGGACGACCAGCCCCCCTTTTCCAGTAAAGGGGGAAAAGGTACCTGATTTCCCAACACCATCAGGGGCGCATGCAACCCCCGGTCATGGCCTACCCCCAGCTTTGAGGGTCCGCACTGATATTAAAACCCGCTTTTCCCCCCTTCAACTTTGGGGTACAGCCCTCTCTGCTTTGTCAAGAGAGGGTGCCGGTTTGTCAATGGGAAACGGCATCCACTGCCGAACCAAATGGTGGGAAAATCAAAAGGGACTTTAAAAAAGGGGGTGATCGTTATGGAGGGGGAGAAAATGGAGGTAGGTATGTGTTAAGTAACAGGAATACCTATTTTACGGCTTATAAGAGCTGCATCTTGGAAAAGGGACCCTGATTTGGAAAAAAATTTCTAAGAAAAAACCCCCACTACCGTAGGGATAGTAAAATCTACCGATTTTTCCCGGGAGGCGGTGGTACGAAGTGTTTTTCTGGGGGCTCTGTTCCCATGTTTTTTGGGTATTGTACAAAATTCTACCCTTTTATGCGATAGATAAGTAAATAGATTTGATGAATTTCCCCTGGGTGATAAATTTGAGGACTGAAAAAAAGGGTTTGATAGTGTGACAGCCTGGGGTAAATTACTAAACTAGCGGCGATAGTTGGCGTGTTTACGCCAATCTCCCAAGGGGGGGCAATCACAAATTATTGAATGTTAATGATATTTAAAAACTTGAAAGGGAAGTATGAGGTTTCATCATATTAGAGGTGAAGGGAAAAGCTACCTAAGCTAACTCGACATTCGTCTTGGAAAAACGCAAGTAATTTTCAGGGTATTTTTTAGGGGGAAAAGTGCGTCTTATACGCCGTAAAATACGGTACCATGTGTAGGTCTCACGACCTCTTATAGCTTCCTTATGTTCTTATGTATTGGCATAGTTGTGACCTGGAGGAACTGCTTGGTGATGGAAGTGTAGACAGGACAGATCTTGTAGAACTTATCAGTGGACTCACTTGTTTGTTTATTGTTATTGAAGTGCAAAGTGAAAGTAGCCTGAAGTGCTGGGAAGACATGAGATCAGCAACTAGTGGAACTCTTGTTTCTGTAGCTCAATAATCTTCAAGGCTTGGCAAGCTGCACGCGCACGCACTCATATCTCAATGCCAATGAAGACCAGAAGTTCATGTTTGTCGATAGTAAATGTAGTGTTGACATTTTTCTGCAGATTTATTTGATGCAATATTCTCTATCAGGTCCATTATAAGCATGTCTTGAAAGTATTCAAATGGCAACGAATACATTCAGGTGCTGAGTGGCTGTATTCTGGCATGCATGCAGAATGACGAGAGCAAAAGTGTCTTCGAAAGGCCTAAAGATTAACATACATAGTACAGGAAATTTGTGCGACTCAACTATTATGGTGCCAGAAAAAGAGTCAATTTACCCGTATAGTGTTGACCTAGGGGACAGAATCACCTTATGTCAGGTTGGACTTTTGGAATAATTTTTTATTGTCTCAAAAAAAAAAAAAAAATATAACAAACTGGTGTGTACGCGGGGTACGAGCGCCTTCTCCAAGTCTCCATTGGTATAGCACCATAGGATTGGTGCCGCACTCCCGTGCAAGTAAATGAAAGCATTATATAGCTTTTATAGCTGGCTTAGTGTTGAATTTTATTATACTGTATGTTATAAAAAAAAGGAGGTATAAGAACATAAGAATTTCAGCCGATATATGTAATATTTGACTCAACTTCTCGTTGTCATGTTTCTTCTATGCATAATACACAGTTCTAAGACAAATAAAATCATGAGAGCTGTAATAATAAAGCCTAGCCATAATATATGGACACTTTATTGTTTTCTACGTTAAATTACCGCAAAGTACAACAAAATCGGCTCCGTATATGAGGCGCCGCGTGTAGAAAGGGAGCTAAGCGCCATTTTCTTGAAAATTGCTTTTTTGGTACCAATCGACGCGTTGTCACATGCTCAATCCATTGGTGTCCCTTAGCACCTCATAGCTCCAAAGCTGTAAGGCTGAGAATTGAATCTTTCAGAACATTCATTTAGCATGGCACTCTTTTTTCCAGCCTCTTTGCAAGGGTGTTATGTCCGCGTCTGCATGAATTCAAGCCGCTTTGCAAGGGTGTTATGTCCGCGTCTGCATGAATTCACTTTCTAGCTTGCGAGCTGCGGCCCCAGCCAATGAGAATGCAGCGTTGTGCGCCGCGGCGTTCTCATTGGCTCGCGCTGCCACCCTCACCACCCACGCGCCGCAATATGGCAGCTTGTAAACAGATGTGCGAGGTTCGGACGTCTCCTGCTATACTTGCGCTAATTTCTCCAAATTTCTCCCAAAGAAGTAAGTAAATCTGCATAAATCCTTTTTATAATAATAGACATCGGCAGGAAGGTTTTGGTATAAGTTTTCATATGGTATTAGTGCATATTGATGGGGAAAAGTGGTGGTGTGTCGGTTTGACGCTAAGGCGCATGACCATAATAGACCACAATATACCACACATGACCAATACTAGAGGGGACATGGGGCCTGTGTGGAGTAGGGGGAGGCCCGAGGAGTGCTGCTTGCAAGTTTCATCAATGCGTAGGTGCGTAGCTGAAGCTCATCTTGGAAAAGCGTCACCCTCATTAATGTCCAAGAATTGTGCTTTACTGTCTATTACCGAGGTGAAATCTATGATTTTATTATTAAACACAGTGTACTGGGACGTTTTGGAAACATTTATGAGACGGTAAGTGGTTTACTGGGTGGTAAAGTGTTCGTAAAATGCCTTCGGCGATGGCCCTGTGATTCATTTTATGGTAGAAAATAGGTTAACCCTTTCACGCACGAAAAGTTTAATAAGTTTTTTCGGCCACTGCGACATCAGTCTGGGGCTCTCTACGAGGCTGCGCGTAATAGCCGACTCTGCGGCGAATGTTTTGGTTATGTTATCAATTTCAACCACGATTATTCTTTTTTCCTGGCATTATTATAAAATTATATCGTTGGTTTCGCAAGATATTATTCTGCCTTATGAAAGACAAAAATAACAAGAAATGCTATGTTTTTTCGGCCACTGTGACATCAGTCTGGGGCTCTCTACGAGGCTGCGCGTAATGGCCGACTCTGCGGCGAATGTTTTGGTTATGTTATCAATTTCAACCACGATTATTCTTTTTTCCTGGCATTATTATAAAATTATATCGTTGGTTTCGCAAGATATTATTCTGCCTTATGAAAGACAAAAATAACAAGAAATACATGTAAATAGCGGAGTTTAACGACTTAGAAAAAACATTGAGTAAAGAGAAATAAGAAATATTTACGTTCACCACTTCGTAGCTCGATATTTCCTGAGTCAACTTTGTATGGCTTATATGCCAATAAGAGCGGAATTTTATGAGGATTCCAACGCTACCATTAGAATTTTCATATGGCCAGTAGTTCTTGAGAAAATCTTAGAAAGATTCTGATGAGATGAGAAAGATGAGAAAGGTCTTATAAAATGTTTTACACCGTAAAAAAAGTAGGCATGCTCTTTTTACCAATTTTTTTAATGTTAAAAAACCAGTGTATTGCCAGTATGATTTTTTTTTACGGTAGAAAATAGGGTCATGCAATTTTTAAAAACATTTTTCGGTGAAAAAACGTTGTAATGTTGTTATAAAAAATATAATTAATATTTGTACGGTAAAAAAACATTTTGATGGTCTTATAAAAAGTTTTTAACCGTCAAGAAAATATGCATGTTATTTTTATAAAAATTTGATTATGGTAAAAAAACCAGTGCATTCCCATTATGTTTTTTTTTTTATGGTAGAAAATATGTTAGTGGAATAACAAAAAAATTGTGAAAAAGGTAACCTAACTTTTATAACCTTGATTAAAACTTTGAGGTTGGTTAATGTACCGTATTATACTGTAATTCCCTATTTTCTCCTCAATCAGATAGTGTGTTACAAAATACTTTTCTAATGAAGATGTAATACGGTGGTTAACTTCAACCTAGTGTTTTACTGTGCATGACGATTGCTTGTTTTCAGTTTACTAATATTAGGAATATTTTGCAGGTACGTTTTGGCATCATGACAGACACCGAGGCAGTCGGCGATGAAGTGCCAAGTGTAGCTGATCCCACATCATTCCGCTGTGATGCCTTTCGTGGAGCCGTGCCTGCACGGCAAAGTCGATTCCTTCCACTGCCCTCCGAACATGGTGATACGTCGACTTCGGAGGATGGTAGTCGTCATTCAGATGATGACCTAGACGAGTTCATCGAACTTCAGCCGGCAATGGTACACACTCGTCTAGAGCCAAGTGATCATGACGTGGACTTTGAAGGCTTTGACCATGAAGGCTTTCTACAGGGATTCCTGAGTGGGGAACGTGGTGACAGTGACGATGTCGCTGGCACCAGTGGAGCCGACACGAGTGCCAATGTCCCTACCGGTAGTCCCACAGAAGACGTCCTGCCAGGTCCCAGTGCTGAGGCTCCTACAGCTACCACTGAAACTGACGAAGCCGATGTAAGGGAAAGTCACAGTGACGAAGAGGCTGCTGCCGACGGAGTCGAAATAACTCGTGTGCCCAAAAAAGGCAGGAAGCGTGAGGCAAAATCAGCACAGTGGGTTGTTTGTACGGCTAAGAAGAGGAGGAACTTAGGTCAAGCCTACCAGAGTTACAAAACGAAGACAATGATGCAGGCGAAGACTTTAGGACCTCCCTGTGACGACGGCTGCTTCACTAAGCTGGGTCAAGAGGCTGCCACACAAATCTTCAAATCGTTCTGGGACATAGGCGACTATGACAAGCAGAACCAGCACCTACAATCCCTGATAAAAGAAGTTGCCATCAAGAGGAAGCGGACGATGCGGGAACACAGTCGTAGAAGCAGGACCTATGAGTACTATGTGAAGCTGCGGTACACAGAGACCCGTGTGTGTCGTAGTGCCTTCATGTCCCTTCATGGCATTACCCGGAAGAAGTTACAGATCCTCATGGGCAAGCGGATTTTATCCCCAACAGGAACACCCACCCAGGACCGAAGGGGGCGGACGGGTAACTCCAAAAGTATTGTTGGTCCACCCTTGGACCACGTTCATGAACATATTGGCAATCTAGTGGTAACTGCAAGCCATTATTCACGGGCCCATAGCCTGCACCGCCGATATTTGGAGACTGGCCTAACAATAACGGAATTGCATGCAAATTATGTCCAGTGGATGGAGACCACTTACACAGGGGAAGGGTGCGTTAGTCCCAGATTTTACAGGACTGTGTTCACGAGGGACTACAACATTGTATTTAGGCCCCCAAAGACAGATCTCTGCAACCGTTGTGAGCTCCTAAAGTCGACCATTGCGCATAAGGAGACGCAGGAAGTTAATGTTGATGCCGACATCAAAACCCTGGAGGACCACCAGAAGCTCGCAGAGGAGGTACAGCAGCTGTTATCGTCGGCAGAAAAGGAGAGTCGTGTGGCCCCCCCTGACTCACAGCTCCGGACTATTTGCATTGATCTCCAGCAGACCCTCCCTTGTCCTCGTCTGCATACAGGTGTTGCCTATTATAAGCGGAAGATGTGGATTTACAACTTCTGTGTCTACGACTTAAACAAGAAAAAAGGCAACATGTATGTTTGGCAGGAGATGACGGCAAGGAGGGGCTCTGACGAAATTGGTAGCTGCATCTTGAAGTGGCTTGAATCTGAGCTTACCGACCCTGGCAACCAATTCAAGCGCCTCAGGATATTTTGCGATAATTGTGCCGGTCAAAATAAGAACAGCAACATTGTCGTCATGGCCCTCCGTCTCATTCACGCGCTAACTCTGGACAAGGTGGAGTTGGTGTTCATGGTTCCGGGCCACTCCTTCCTACCGTGTGACAGGGCATTTGGCCATATTGAGAAGAAAATACGCAAATGTCGCCACATCTACTCTCCAACTGATTACCTCAGGATCATCCGAAAGGCAGTTGGGGAGGAGAATAATGTAACTGTCATGGAGAGGACTGATTTTTATGATCTCCGCGCGTTGAAGTCCGCCTGCACTTTGCGTCGTACCCAATCTGTTGGGTTTGCTAAGGCCCGGCAGCTCGTCGTCGATGCCCAGTACCCGGAGGGCTATGTGATGAAGAACAGTATAACTTCGACGAGGAGACGGATGGGGTTGATAAGCGAGTGCGGCTGATGTCCGGCAGGTCACCCTACCAAGCCCAACTCTTCAATTTGGCCAACGAGGACTTCCCACTAAAGTATGCTGCTAGTGTGAGGCTGGCCCCAGCCAAACTACGGGATCTCCGTCTGCTGTTCAACCTGTTGGACAACCGTGGTCGTGCCTGGCTGGAGAATGTGTTCACCTCGCAGGGCCAAAGCCTCCCCAAGCACAAGAACATGACAGTGATGAAGAAGACGTCGACGATCCCGAGGATGTCATCATGGAGTATGTTCCTGTCACACGGCTACCGTCAGCGCGGACACGTCGGTAGATGTAAAAAAAATAAAAAAAAAGAACAAAGCAGACGACACAATAATCAAACATTGTCTTTTCTTTTTACCTTATCAGAAATTTTAACATTAGCCGTTTTTATGTTTATTTTTGTGGTATAATACTGTTGTAAAAGGTGCTAACAAATGCTTTTCTACTGTTACACTTTTTTTTACTTACCTGAAGTAGGACCAATGGTTCTGGAATATTGGGAAATGGTATGAATTACTTGAAACACTAAAATTTGACATTTTTATTGGTTTATTTGGTGTTTGGGTACCTTTTTGGTCATTTTTGCAACTTTTTGAAGTGGATATTTTTGCTGAAGTGCACTTAACACTTAAAGGAGCACTTTTAAAATTATTGCTGTATTACCCACTGTTATACCACTGTTTGAATATGCTTTGGTGAAAGTTTCATGAAAATCTATCGAACCGTTTTGAAATGGCACTGTTTTGAAAATCGCCAAACTTTGAAGGCGATTTTCTCAGCTTTTTGAAAATGGCGCTTAGCCCCCTTTCTACACGCGGCGCCTCATAATTATTATATTATATATATATATATATATATATATATATATATATATATATATATATATATATATATATATATATATATATATATATATATATATATATATATATAATATATATATATATATATGAGGATGTTCAGGGCGGCAAAAACACTCGTCATTTCTTCGGGGTTCTTTATGTGCATGCAACGTTTCGCCAAGGCACTTGGCATCATCAGGCAAAACAATTTTTTTTTTTTTATATATGTTGTAGCCTATAGCGTCTGTAGTCATATGGAGAGTCTTGATGTTGGTCGATCTCGCCCGATGGTAGCGCAGGCTGAATTTTTATAGTGACACCTGTGGTCTCAGGTGAAGAATCCATTTTCTGTGATGTTCAGATCTTCAGTTAAGGGGAAATTACCATAAGCTGGCAAACACAGGCGGCAAGTGAAGTTTGTTGGTCCTCCAGCTCGCTCCGACGGGCAGCATTTGGCTTGAAGACGCTAGATCGTGACGTCAGTGCAAGACACCTATTGATATGTTTCATGGTAAATGTTGACTCGCAAAGTTTTAAATGGCGAAGAGTTGAAGTAAATATTCTTTGGTCATATGCAGCAAGTGAATGGGCCAGCAGACTGGTTTAACACCTGCCGCACGGCGGCGCTACCGTCGGCGGATAACAGAAGTTGCATTGAAGGGACCGCGAGTGAGGTATCTTGTTGTAGTGTCTTTGGAATAACTTCGGCTGCATCAAATACATGGGCATCAACAAGTTATTCTGCGAGAATAAGAATAGGCACATTAATGAATTTCGACAGCTGTTATTTTGGTAGCAATATGTGTTGTGAATCGTTCAGTAGGGAAGAGACGAATCAGACGATAGGCAAATTTTGGTGAGGAAGCTGTAAGAAGCCGGCTTCTTGCAGCTTGAGTTTTCTGTTAACTCGAGGCACTTTTAAGAAGCCGGCTTCTTACGGATTGGCCCAGCTGGGCAAGCCGGAAGAAGCGAGAGCCAGGGCTCGCTTCTCACGGCTTCTTGCCGTGACGTCAGAGATAACAACAAATATGGCGGGAAGGGCAGAGCTTGTGACACTATTTTTACAGCTTAACTGCTGCCCCGAAACACGTTACAGGCAACTTCGAGTCACTAGCTTCCCATGAGAACATTTACAAGTAATAATAGTTGATAAAATAATACATTATAAAAACCATACTCCTGACTGTTTTTGACATGGATAATTTAAGCTTTTGAGTAACTATTATTACTTGTAAGTATTCTCATGGGAAGCTAGTGACTCGATGTTGCCTGTAACATGTATCAGGGCAGCAGTTAACCTGTACAACCAGTGAAATAAGAGCGATGAATGGAGGTTTACAGGATTTCGCGCCTTGACAATATTTCGCAAAACAGCGGGACAGGCGGAACTAGTAATAGAGTGAATATTGTCGTAGAAATAATGTAATTACAGATAACAGGACACAAGTAAACACACAGATGTACATTCAAAAGCATGGACTTACCTTAAGACCACGTATAAGAATATACAAGGTACCGTAGATAACACTATAGTCGCCAGTCAATTACCACTGCACTAATGTCGCCAGGCACAATATATTACGAATTTTAGCATCCCTACAGACTTTTATGTGCCACTGAAGACATGTATAGTCTAGGCGATTGGTGCAAAAATTGCTCAGATGATGATAAAAGCATGAAACTTGGCACAAATATCCGTCACATCATTCTTAATATTTTCAGGGGTAGAGCCAACGCAAACTGTTATTAGCATAGCAACGGTTGCTAAGCAACATATTTTCCCTAGCAACCAGTATATATGATGCCTTCAGACCAATTTTACTGAAAAATTGTAATGTATTTCAATATCTGCAGCTTTGCTCTTAATACTTACACCACCCTGGAGTAGATGACATATGCATAACATAGCAACAGTTGCTAGACAACACATTTTCCTTAGCAACCATACACATTTGAAGTCTGAACACCAATTTGACTTAACATCATCATGTATTTTAATATATTTTAGAGAACAATATTGATAAAAAGATAATGCATGCTCCTGATTATTTCAAATTGTAATCCATGCATTTTGTTTACTTGCAGGCTGGTGCATTCTCAGACATGGCAAGCCCTTCGCCAACAACTACCCAGTCAACTGATTGGTCGAAATGTGTTCTTTGTCAGCTAGACAGTAAAGAATCATTGACATGCCCCACTGATGCAGGCTATAAAACAATAGCTGATACCATCATTCAATTTCATGAACTCCATTGCATGCCAATTCAAATAGATGTCACACGTTTGGACCTTGGAAATGGTATGGAGACCACATTTAAGGAACAGACTGCAAAGTGGCATAAATCCTGTTATCTGAAATTTGGCAGAAGTAAACTGGAACGAGCCAAG
This sequence comes from Chionoecetes opilio, assembly GCA_016584305.1. Lineage (NCBI taxonomy): Eukaryota > Metazoa > Arthropoda > Malacostraca > Decapoda > Majidae > Chionoecetes > Chionoecetes opilio. The sequence continues at coordinate 190,640 of JACEEZ010019767.1, read as the reverse complement.
GAGCGGAAGCGAAAATCTAACGAAGAACCAACAACCTCAAAACGGATTTTCACACGCAGTATTAGTGGAGAATCAGATACCAGCACACATGTAGACAGTAAAACTCGTGTATGTTTCTTCTGTTCCAAACCAGAATCTGCAAAGGAGAAACTTCATGAAGTCTGCACATTTCAACTAGATTACCGTGTGCGGAAGTGTGCACATGAGATCCAAGACGAGGCTCTTCTAGTAAAATTAAGTGCAGGAGACCTTATCGCCCTTGAGGCGAAATATCATGCAAAATGCCTAACCAATTTGTATAACAGAGCACGTGGAAATGTCCCGCAAAACCCCTGCATCTCAAGTGACCAAACATGCAAAAGTATCGCATTGGCGGAGCTCATATCCTACGTAGAGGAGAGAAGACAAGATGAGGACATTCAGCTATTCAAACTTTCAGATCTTACCAAGCTCTACACGGAGAGGCTAGATCAGCTTGGTGTGGATGTTTCCACTCGAATAAACAGTAAGCACCTTAAAGACCGAATTCTCATGCATCTTCCAGGTATGAAAGCCTACAAGGAAGGGAGAGATGTGTTCATGGCTTACGAGGATGATATGGGCACTCTCTTACGACAAGGCTATCAGACTGACCGAGATGAACAGAGCGTCATGATGACTCAAATTGCAGACACGATCAGACATGAAATATTTACACAAAAAGTAACATTTTCAGGGTCGTTTGACCAGAACAGTCAGGTGGACTCTGTGCCTCGGTCACTTTTGTCGCTTGTCAGCATGATCATCAATGGGTCAAACATTACGGATCAGACATGCAACAAGAGCCTCAGTCAACCCGTGCTCACCATTGCTCAGCTGTTAGTATTCAACTGCATCAAGAGGCGCCGGGATTATGGGAAAGTACCACATGTCTATCACAGCAAAGATCGGGAGACGCCTCTACCCGTCTACCTGGGACTCAAGGTTCATGCATTAACAAGGGAACGGCAGTTGGTCGATAGTCTTTATGCACTCGGTGTCTCAATATCATATGATCGAACCATGGATATAATCACATCATTGGGAAATAATGTCTGCACGTATTATCACCAGATTGGCACAGTCTGTCCTCCCCAGCTCCAGAAGGGTCAGTTCATCACCGCAGCTGCTGACAACATAGACCACAATCCTAGCTCAACCACCTCCACGGGTTCATTTCACGGCACAAGCTTGTCCTTGTTCCAGAATGTTACTACCGAGAGTAAGAGTGATGACGAACGTGGTTTCACCCATTCAATAATACCATTGAAGGAGCACAGGAAGGTAATGGACTTACCCTTAGTCTAGGCGATTGGTGCAAAAATTGCTCAGATGATGATAAAAGCATGAAACTTGGCACAAATATCCGTCACATCATTCTTAATATTTTCAGGGGTAGAGCCAACGCAAACTGTTATTAGCATAGCAACGGTTGCTAAGCAACATATTTTCCCTAGCAACCAGTATATATGATGCCTTCAGACCAATTTTACTGAAAAATTGTAAAGTATTTCAATATCTGCAGCTTTGCTCTTAATACTTACACCACCCTGGAGTAGATGACATATGCATAACATAGCAACAGTTGCTAGACAACACATTTTCCTTAGCAACCATACACATTTGAAGTCTGAACACCAATTTGACTTAACATCATCATGTATTTTAATATATTTTAGAGAACAATATTGATAAAAAGATAATGCATGCTCCTGATTATTTCAAATTGTAATCCATGCATTTTGTTTACTTGCAGGCTGGTGCATTCTCAGACATGGCAAGCCCTTCGCCAACAACTACCCAGTCAACTGATTGGTCGAAATGTGTTCTTTGTCAGCTAGACAGTAAAGAATCATTGACATGCCCCACTGATGCAGGCTATAAAACAATAGCTGATACCATCATTCAATTTCATGAACTCCATTGCATGCCAATTCAAATAGATGTCACACGTTTGGACCTTGGAAATGGTATGGAGACCACATTTAAGGAACAGACTGCAAAGTGGCATAAATCCTGTTATCTGAAATTTGGCAGAAGTAAACTGGAACGAGCCAAGGAGCGGAAGCGAAAATCTAACGAAGAACCAACAACCTCAAAACGGATTTTCACACGCAGTATTAGTGGAGAATCAGATACCAGCACACATGTAGACAGTAAAACTCGTGTATGTTTCTTCTGTTCCAAACCAGAATCTGCAAAGGAGAAACTTCATGAAGTCTGCACATTTCAACTAGATTACCGTGTGCGGAAGTGTGCACATGAGATCCAAGACGAGGCTCTTCTAGTAAAATTAAGTGCAGGAGACCTTATCGCCCTTGAGGCGAAATATCATGCAAAATGCCTAACCAATTTGTATAACAGAGCACGTGGAAATGTCCCGCAAAACCCCTGCATCTCAAGTGACCAAACATGCAAAAGTATCGCATTGGCGGATACTCATATATTCGCATTGGCGGATATAAGCCCATCGTACCTTGGCTTACAGTGAAATAAAGCCTACAGGTCTGTCATCAAGTGATGTCTATGTTCCACTCACTTCCGGTAACCTGACATCTTCCTGCGATGATCTGAGTGAAGAAATGGAAAAGGAATACGACTGGCTGCGTCATGTTGAGAAGCTGCATGCAGATGACATATCCAAGGAGTCAAGCCTATCTTGGGCAGCGTATCACGCCAGTCAAATGGCAGAATCAAACCTTTTACCTTCGATCAATGCCATGTTGCCTCTGTTTGCCGAAGAGGCCAGCTCCCCATCTATGCTGCGGCACTGTTTTGATGTTGTTCAGGCAGCTGTGAAACATGTCAACCCCGGCCAGGTTCCAGTGATTACTGCTGATCAGCCTTTGTTCGCAAAACTAAAAGAAATACAATGGTCCATGAACAGACTTTATGGAGAGGACAAGTTTGTCATTCTTCTTGGTGGACTCCACACGGAGATGACTTGCTACAAAGCCCTAGGCCATTGGCTGGAAGGAAGTGGATGGGTCGAGGCACTTCAAGAAGCAGAAATTGCCACTCCTGGCATTGTAGAATCCTTCCTCAAGGCATCCCATGTTACTCGGACCCGGCATGCCCATCAAGTAACTGCATGCACATTGTATATTCTCCTGAAGAATGCGTATGACGTGTACGTTACCACCAATGAAGAAGGCCCTCCAGAGAGTTTCAGCATGTGGTGCATGCGACGGAAGACTAAAAGTCCACAATTTCTGTACTGGTACACAAGTCTTGAACTGGAACTGCTTTCCTTGGCATTTGTGCATTCATTACGTACTGGAAACTTTGACTTGTACAAAGATACACTGACTAAAGTGACACCTTGGTTCTTCAGCCTCAACCACACCCACTACGCCCGTTGGATGTCAGTTCACGTGAGAGATATGTGTAGCCTTGATATCACCCATCCTGATGTTGCTGAAGAATTTCGTAATGGCAAGTTTGTCCTGGCCAAGTCCCAGCGAATATTTTCCCTCATCGCTCTTGATCATGGCCACGAGCAAAATAACCGCGTACTGAAGGATGAAGGAGGAGTCATTGGATTGACACAGGATGCCGACGCTCTTTTACGATGGGCAGTATCAGGGCCAGAACTTGTCCGTGTCACATCTGAATTTGAGTCATCCATGGTAGGGAAAAGAGAGAGTGCCAGCCAAATAAACCACCATGAGCAAACTGCTGCTACCAGAAGCTATTCGCTAGACAGGTGAATACATGGTCAGTGTAATTGAGGGCATGTCGAGTCCATTTGAGGAAGAAAGCCAAGACCTTCTGAGACTGCATTCAAAGGACATCATGGACAAGCAGTCAGTCGAATGCCTCACCACAATACAATCAAAGGGTCAAGAGCAGTATGGAACATTTGTGAAGGAGCGACTCAGTGCAAACATCAAACCAGTAACAGCAACCATCACCAGGAACAAAGTAGTACTGTTCAACAAACAAGCACAGAAGTCAAAGAAAGCAGGCGCAGAAGTCAATCTTCTCAAAAGTGAATCATCTCTGTTTGCAAGGTTGTATGTTGCATGCCAGACAAGAGACGGTGACTTGGACAATTTCTTCAGCCACGAAAATCATCCATTTCCGCCATCGCTATCTTCCTATGGACTATTACGTCTTGGAAAAAAGTCGGACCTCACGGGATGTCTTGAACAACATGTCAAGTCCCCATGTGAATCAAGGCCAGATACGGAAGTGAGTATCATGGATGGTGCTGTACTCGTGAACATTCTTAGACCCGGAGGATGCAAGACATTTGGCGACTACGCTGCAAATGTGTTTGTCCCACACATCAAAAGAGAGCAAAATCAGGCTCAACGAGTAGATATTGTCTGGGATCAATACTTTACCAACAGTTTAAAGGCACAGACCAGAGAAAAGCGTGCTATGGGTTCTAGTCAACGTAGGCGAGTTGAGGTGTCCAGCCCCGTACCAAAGAACTGGCAGCAATTTCTTCGCTTGAATAGCAACAAGATAGAATTGTTCAAACTTCTGAATGATGAGTTGATGGCGAGTGCATCAGCAGAGAATCCTCTAGTTGTTACCGATGGTGTGAATGTACTCTGTGTGCCTGCACGGGACACAACCAGCATTGCTCCCTGCAACCATGAGGAAGCAGATTCCAGGATCATGGTACATGTTGCTGACGCTGTTAGGCAAGGCTTTCATAAGATCCTCGTTCGGACAGTAGATACCGATGTAGTTGTGCTAGCAGTAGCGACTGTGCAGCAGTTAGGAAGATTAGAATTATGGATTGCATTCGGAAGTGGCAAGAACTTTCACTACATCCCAGCTCATGAGATATGTGCTTCCCTCGGCCCACAGAAATCATTGGTACTTCCGATGTTCCACGCTTTCACAGGCTGCGATACGGTGTCGCAGTTTGCCCAAGTTGGAAAGAAGACTGCATGGAAAGTGTGGGAGACACATGATGAACTCACTGAAGCCTTCTATGAGTTGCATAGTGCACCGGAACAAATCTCTGAAAAGGCTGAGGCTTCTCTAGAGTAAGTACTTCACCATCCTTCTCTATGACAGGACAGCGACATGTACCTCCATCAACGAAGTCAGAAAACTTCTATTTACACGCAAAGGGCGTCAGATGTCAGCTCTTCCTCCCACCAAGGCTGCCTTACAGCAACATATCAAGAGGGCGGCATTGCAAGGTGGGCACTATTGGGGACGTACTACTCTGCCATATCGCCAGTTGCCCTCCCCTGCTGAGTGGGGATGGACTTGCCCAGAACAGTGGAAGCCCCTGTGGACAAACCTTCCTGAAGCCAGTGCATCCTGCCAAGAATTGCTGAAGTGTCGTTGTAGGAGCAGGTGTAGAGACTGCAAATGTGTACGAGCGCACTTGAAATGTACTGTTTACTGCACATGCAGAGGAGATTGTGATAATGCCTGAAACTATGGGGAAAGACTTGAAGCTGTTAATGGTGAGATCATACATTGTTGATACAAACGTGTGGGCAGTGTAAGGGGGAATCATCATCAATAAAAAGACAATTAACAAACAAATGCTGTTTTTTATCTTTTGACACCCACAGTGGCTTTAAAGCATGTCTTCCCATAGTTTTGATGTTCAAAAACATAGCACCATCCTTTTGGAGTAGATTAAATAGACAAATATCTTGTTGCTAGGGTAAATATGTTTCCTAGCAACCGTTGCTAAGAAACGGGCTGTTTCCGTTGGCTCCACCTTTGAAAATATTCATTATGGGCTGAGGAATAAGTGTGCCAAATTTCATGCTTTAATCATTAACCGAGCAATTCTAGCTGTATTTTGCACCAATCGCCTAGACTAGTAGTGTAATGTACATAATATAAACTACTGTGGATGCGTCTTCAGTGGCACATACAAATCAGTAGTGATGCTAAAATTCGTAATATATTGTGCCTGGCGACATTAGTGCAGTGGCAAGTGACTGGCGACTATAGGCGACTGTTATCTACGGTAGAGCAGCTGATAGGTATATATTGTGGTAATGACTAGCATTGCGTTATGTTTATGAGAAGATGTGGTTGGATATGAGTTGAAGATGACAATTCGTCATTGTGTGCACATTCACCTTTTTTTTGGCATTAAATCAATCAATCAATCGTCATTGTGTGGTGGTTTTGTTCAGAGTACCATATACAGAGTAAACCCACGCGCATAGGGAGGAGCTTATGGGCAACGTCATCGGAGCGAGATCATGAAAATGGGAAACAAATACGTGGAGTGGATGAAGAAAACGGAGGGAGGGATGGGAGACTCATATCCTCGCTCTTTTTTTTTCTCTTTCTTTTTCTTTCTTTTTTTCTTTTTTTTTTTCTCTCTCTCTCTCTCTAGCTTATCTCAATCTCTATATGTTTGTAAAACAAAATGTATTTCATGTATTGAGGACAGGAAAATGACGTTATAACTCACCTTGAATTGTGGGCAGTAGAAGTGTAGGTACGACACTAGCCTTCAGTTGTCTTTGACTCTTGGGCACTGGGATTTGAAGAAGGTCATACCTCCGGGTGATTTTCTCATAGTCACTTGTCTTGAAGTGCAAACTACAGATTCTTCCATGTTGGTTCACACCTATCTCTCCGCACGCCTGAATCCATTTATTTCTTAGTCCTGGATCTTTTGGGAATCTATGAAGAGCTAAATTTGTCTCACGTTGCCTGCAGTGAGCAGTGCATCCCAAAACACCACACTTATTCGGCATTTTGAGAACACTACACTAGACTTCCCAGTCCAACTGCTCTCGTCTAGGTCACCCAAGCAACTGACCTGTGGACGCTCCGCCTACGTCACTATTTGACCTGAGTTGCCAGCCGCGCGGGCAGATTTTTTTTCTCGTATACGAAGTGGGTTTACTTGGTATTTGTTACTTTGGTTTTGTTTACAGCTATCAGCTGTGATCGCCGAGCGGGCGAGCCCCGACAAGAAGCTGGCAACTGTCAGCCGTTTTGGCGAGGCACGCAAACGAGAGAGAAGCCGTAAGAAGCCGGCTTCTTACGGCTTCCTCACCAAAATTCGCTAAGATGTGTATAGCGGGGGGGAACCCACTGAACGCAGCCCCGGGGTTATTATAGCCCCGTGAAGGGCGTGTTGTTTCCCCAATCGTCATTCGTCACTCAGGTAGGGTTGTGCGGAAATCAAGAAATACCGGTATTGCCGATCCCGGGGTTTGGGGGAGTAAGACCGGTACGTCCTCCACCGGTATCAATTACGATACCGTATACCGATACCGTACAGTTATACCGGTTTTAAACCGGTATCGGTATTTCTTTTTTTCGTGTTTTTTTACTTGTCCATTCTCAGAACAATTAGAGAGAACTGCAACTCCGAAATGCCAGTGGTCCGCTGACAGTTTTAAAACTCACAATTTGGTGAAAAGTTGGTCAACTTGAAAAAAAAATATGGGCTTATTCCACTGCACTTAAAACACCAAAAAGTATAATTTTAAGAACGATTTTCTTCTATATGTATTTGTATAGAAGCCTGATTCTGTAAAACATGTATTTAACCAAATAACCAGTGGGTTTATAGTTGAGGAGGGCGAGGAAAAATGTTACTCTATGATATTATACGTCAATAACGTATGTTTAGAAGTTATCTATACCTAGGCAGTCATATTTTTCCTGTTATTATTGTGTATCAATCAAAAGAAGCCTGGAAGTGCAATGAGTCGCCCGCGTGTATTTTTAATGTTTTGATTCAATCTCCCCGCCCACCACTCTCCCCCCGGGCGGCGTTCCCGCCTCCACAATTATAACCTATATTGTCGCAGCAACAAGCCGATTTCGGCATTCTTTATTCTTCTTTTTTCCCAAGGCATTGCTTATTGTTTTTTTGACAAGCGTTTGCCAGACGCAGCAGTACTGTCTTTAGAAACAGTGTGAACATCGCCCAAATTTTACATGCCACAATATACATGTAAAAAATATATTAAGCTTTGCTACTCGAGGCGAGTAATTTGCATTAAATTGCTATCTTAGAACGTTCAATCGTAATGCATGTCATGCATACCTTACTAGAACAACAGAAGAACGTTCTTTTTTTAGTATTCAGATGGGGTGCATCAATATTTATCGCGAAAATTGATTTATGAAAAATATTAGCCCGCGGAGGGAAAACACAGTAACCAACCTTTGAGTTAAACTGCCCGCGACCACTGGCATTTCTCGAGTTTCAGTTTTCCCCTCCAATTATTAACCTCTACAGCATTGCCCCCCCCCCCCCCCCCCCCTTAAATAAAGTTTCCTATAGCGTCGGCCATTTCTTTTTTTTACAATTATAAGCCCCTACCGTACAGCATAGGTAAAGCCGGTAAGGTAAAGATGGGTGCATACGCTTAGCTGCGCGTGGCATGCGGTGCTCATCTCCGTGGCATTAAACCCTTAGAGCCTGTGGTGGGTGAGAACCCGTTACCCCGGGACACAGGGCTAGTGTGACTCCCGGGTTACCACAGACAACGTACAGCATAGACCCCCCCTAAAATAAAGTTTCCTGTGGCGTCGGCCATTGACAGATTTAAGGGGGGACCGAGTAAACCTAGGCCCCGCACCCCAGAGGAAAAAATTTGTTTTCAATGAAAATCTGAATGCTGGACATTTCTTATTTGCTCGAACACTGTTACATTGCTGTTACCATAATATGCCACAAATTAGTACCAATGTAATGTAAAATATGGGTAGAAAAAGTTTCAATTAAACTAATATGAATCTGAACCACATTTGGGTAGAATTTTAGAGTCCTTTCCCGCCCTTATTAGTGGGTTTTTTTTTTTATCCAGACCTTCACAAATCCCTTCAGATACCTCTAATACGTAATAATAAAGTGGGGGAGAGATTAAAAAATAAACAATAAATTACTAACCTAACCTAACTTGGTAAAATTGTAGTCCTTTCCCACCCTTATATCTCGTTAGGAGGTTATTGGTTAGGTTGTAGTGAGGTTAGGTTAGACATTTTATTTTTTGGGGCCAGGGCGGGGGTAATATAGGGGGGAGGGGGCGTTGAAGGGGGCATCTCTCCCCCAATTTATAATTACGTTTTAGAGGTATCTGAAGGGATCTGTGAAGGTCTGGAGAAAAAAGAAACTAATAAGTGCTGGAAAGGACTCTAGAATTTTACCACACATTTCATTCAGGGCTCCGCACTCCCACGTACCGGCCTATATAGGGCCTCGCACACCATAAATCCGCCCCTGGCGTCGGCCATCTCTTTTTTTTTTTACAATTCGTAACCCCTACCGTACAGCATAGACTCCCTTAACATAAAGTTTTATGTGGCGTAGGCCATTTTTTTTTTTTTTTTTTACAATTCTTAACCCCTACCGTACAGCATAGACCCCCCTAAAATAAAATGTTATTTGGCGTAGGCCATTTCTTTTTTTGCATCAATAACACTGGACAACAACATGTTTGCTACTGGAGATGTGTAAAGCGATTTAGACTAATTTGGGTACGCTGATTTCAAAAATCATAACCGTTTTGCTGTATCACGTCAGGATTTTGAGTTACAGAAATACTCCCATTGCCTAGAAGACAGGATTTCAATGAAATTTACAAAAATTCATTTATTCATTTATTTCATCATGAATGCTTCAATTCCATATGTCTTTAACATGCCTATTTCGTAAGAGGTGGTAGGCTGCAGACTGCACTCTGAAGGTCGCTGTCTGTAGCTAGATTTGTATAGCGTATTGATTGCGGGGTGATGTGGTTGGTTGCGCGTGGTCTAGTTTGTGGCCTTGTGAGCCGTTGGCTGCGCGCAGAACAAAGTCACGCGCTCTTGAGAAACGACTTTCTTAACACAAACTAGACCACGCGCAACCAACCACATCACGCCGCAATCAATACGCTATACAAATCTAGCTACAGACCAGCGACCTTTAGAGTGCAGTCTGCAGCCTACCACCTCTTACGTAACTACGATATAACGTACTTATATAACTACTAATTTTTGTTTCTTTCTTTCTTGCAGTTAAACATGAGTAGACGTTCCTGTACCAATCATCCAGACAACTTCGTTATGTCTGTGGTCGGTATACCAAAAAAGATCAACAGCGAAGTGTATCTACGGCAGTGAAAATGAAGGCCGCCTACTTTCACTACTTCGGGTGTAAGGTGGGGACCAAGGAAAGAGCTGGACACCACACATCTGCTGCACAAGCTGCCACTCAGCGTTGACTCAGTGGTTGGTGGGCAACGCGCGCGAGCATTCCATTTGCGGTGCCCATGATATGGCGTGAGCCGCAGAATCATCATGATGATTGTTATTTCTGCTGCACAAGCATCGCCGGCTCAACAGGAAGAATAAAAGGCCACATCAAGTAGCTGACTGCGTCTCTGCTCGTAAACCTGTGCCTCATGATGACGAGAACCCCGTTCCAAACATGTCCAGCTGATCAGAACATAACTGTAAGCAGTGGCGAAGAGGATGGTGATGAACCTTTTGAACCCGACACTCAAGAACAAGAACCACACCTTCTGAACCAGGGAGAGTTAAATGATCTTGTAAGAGATCTCTCGCTGTCAAAGGCGAAGGCAGAGCTGCTTGGATCAAGGCTGCAGCAGTGGAATCTACTTGAACCTAACACCAAGATATCCTTGTTCAGAGCACGTCACAGCGACATGGCTCAGTTCTTTGAGATGGAAGACACGATGACAAACGATGACACGTTGAAAGAACTTGTGTGATCACGATCCTGCAGACTGGCGCCTCTTCATCGACTCGGGGAAGAACAGCTTGAAGGCTGTTTTGCTCCACAATGGCAACAAGAAACCATCAGTCCCACTGGCTCACGCGTTCGGCATGAAAGAGACCTATGAGACTATGCGGCAGCTGCTTGATTCCATCAAGTACAATGACTTCAACTGGCACATCTGCGGAGACTTGAAAGTGGTGGCGCTGTTGTTAGGGCTGCAGTCAGGCTACACGAAATACATGTGCTTCCTTTGTCTCTGGGATAGCAGAGACGACAAGAATCACTGGACGAAGAATGATTGGAAAGAGCGGACGGAGCATGTACCTGGTCGATACAACGTGAAGCATGTCGCCCTTGTCGACCCAGCCAAGATTTTCCTTCCACCACTCCACATAAAGCTCGGCTTGATGAAGAATTTTGTACGGGCAATGGATCTGAATGGGCGTGGGTTTTTATACCTGAAGGAGAAGTTTGGCAACACCTTGTCGGAGGCTAAGATCAAGGCTGGTGTCTTTGTTGGACCGCAAATCGAGAGGTAATGAAGGACGAAACTTTTCCGACAACTCTAAACCCCAAAGAGCTGGCAGGTGGAGGAGCTTCAAAGCTGTGACGGACAACTTCTTGGGGAACGAGCGCGCGGACAACTATGAAAGAAATAGTGCAGCAGCTGCTGGAGTCCTTCAGGAAACTTGGCTCCAGGATGTCCCTGAAGATCATTTCTACACCAGCACCTGAACTTCTTCCCTGACAACTTGGGAGCTGTCTCGGACGAGCACGGCGAGCGATTCTACCAAGAGATTTCACTCATGGAGACGCGTTACCAAGGGCGGCACAACCCGAACATGATGGGCGACTTCTGCTGGTTCCTGCATCGTGAAACTGACACAGAGCAGCACAAACGCAAAGCCAAATGCCTAAAGCATTTTTAATTACATTCTAGTAGAGTTTTTCTGTAATTTCTATAATTTTGAAGCATTCATGATGAAATAAATGAATAAATGAATTTTTGTAAATTTCATTGAAATCCTGACTTCTAGGCAATGGGAGTATTTCTGTAACTCAAAATCCTGACGTGATACAGCAAAACGGTTATGATTTTTGAAATCAGCGTACCCAAATTAGTCTAAATCACTTTACACATCTCTAGTAATATTTTTTTTTTGAAATTTGTTGTCCAGTGTAATCTAATATACTATAGGAGTAGCCGTGTGTGTGTGTGTGTGTGTGTGTGTGTGTGTACTGTGTGTGCATCTAGGACTCTAGGTAGTATGATGGTAGTATCAGTATCTTTATTATTATCATTATGATCATTATCAATATTATTATTATTATTATTATTATTATTATTATTATTATTATAATTTTGATTATTATTATTATTGTTATCAATGTTATGTTAGTATCATTTATTGTTATCATTATTTTATCTGAGTTATTATTATTATTATTATAACTTATTATTATCATTAATACCATTGACATTATTGTTATTATTATTATTATTATTATTATTATTGTTGGTTTTATTATTATAATAATTTCATCATTTATTTTTAATTATTATTATTGTTATTATTTCAAAGGCGTAGAGCCGTAGACGGAGACACGTGAAACGCGAGTTCCTTCAAAATAGATGGTAAAGATACGAGGGGTCAGTCTTATTGTTACCTGTAACAACACACAGATAAGGGTAACATAACTCATGCAATGCACTAAAGGCACGTAACTTATATTACACTTTGATGTTGCCACATACCACCGTTGTCGTCTTTTTATGTTACGACATTACCATTATGTCTTGTAACGCAACACTCTGCGTGATGTAATGTTATCTCATCCCACCGCTGCCACCAATTAAGTTACCCTTATCTGTGTGTTGTTACCACTGATCTATATAACATGGATCGCGGAAGCCTGGCTCAGCACTGGTTCCAACTGTCCGCCATCTTGCCGTAACCAAAACAAAGCCTTGTTTCTGCGGCTCGCGTTGCGGTCTGGCCGTGTAATCGCCTCGTCATGCCAAGCTGTGCTTGCTGTCTGGCTGTGTTATCGCCTCGTCATGCCAAGCTGTGCTGCTATGTCCTGTAGCTACAAACAGACCAGGACCTGGAAGTGGCAAATCTTTCCACCTGTGAGTAACACCACACACACACACACGCACCCACCACACAGACACACACACCCACCCACCCACACCCACACACCCACCACACACACCCACCCACACCTACACCCACACCCACACACACCCAGACACCCACACACCACACACACACCCACACCCACACCCACACCCACTCCCCACCCAGCCCATCCACTCTTAATCCATCTACCCACTCCAGTCATCCAACTACTAGTTAAAAAAAAATAAAGGTGGATATGGTATACTTTTTTTTATATAAATAGATATAGATATAAGTATATTTTTTTATACTTGTTAACAATTAGTGGGGAACGGAAGCAGACCTGAGAACGGTTATGATACAAATTATCATAGCGCTTCCTAATAAGCGGTGCTTGTTCTAATGGAGATAGCTTTATTTTGTGAAGAAAAAAAAAAAGAAAAAAAAGTATGCCTTGTGGTTAAAGTTAGGTTAGGTTTCATTACAACCTATAAGGTTAGGTTAGGTTTCATTAAAACCTTTAAGGTTAGGTTAGGTTTCATTAAAACCTATAAGGTTAGGTTAGGTTTCATTAAAACCTATAAGGTTAGGTTAGGTTTCATTACAACCTATAAGGTTAGGTTAGGTTTCATTAAAACCTTTAAGGTTAGGTTAGGTTTCATTAAAACCTATAAGGTTAGGTTAGGTTTCATTAAAACCTATAAGGTTAGGTTAGGTTTCATTAATATTATAATTTTTTTTTTTTGGGGGGGGGGGTTTGCGCAAAATAAAACTCCATTGCAACAAGCACCTATTGTAGGCCAAGAAAAAATAGTTGATGTCTCTTAAAACGACCGCAAAACTCGTCCATTATTACCAAAAAGTTGTTTCGTAGTCTATATGAAACCATAGTCGTTTCGTACACTCAGCTCAGAGTTGAACTTGACTACTAGAGTTACGAAACGACACCAGGTATGTACGAAAATACTCAAAATCAGTGTACGAAACTAACTACTTTCAATTCAATATACCTAATTAAGAAAGGTTTTTTGATTAGGCCAAAGGTTTTTGATTAATTTAAACTTCCTGTAATCCCCGAGAGTAGCTTCTATGGACCACTGTGGCTCGCGCCGTACCCGTGGCCGCGGCGGTACGGGGCTGGCGCCGTTATAGTGGACGAGAACTGCGCGTTCGCTCATTAGGTCAGACACACACACACTCGGGGGCTAACACTGCACTCTTAGCCTCTCGCTTTACCACATACACCACACCTGTCACTACACACCTGTACGGCCTCGCAACACACCTGTCACTACACACCTGTACGGCCTCGCAACACACCTGTCACTACACACCTGTACGGCCTCGCAACACCTGTCACTACACACCTGTGCGGACTCGCAACACACCTGTCACTACACACCTATACGGCCTCGCAACACACCTGTCACTATACACCTGTACGGCCTCGCAACACCTGTCACTACACACCTGTACGGCCTCGCAAGACACCTATCACTACACACCTGTACGGCCTCGCAACACACCTGTTGTCTGTGTATCACCGAAAATAAATGACTTGGAAGGTTCTGTGTTGCTGGTATTTGGGGGTAACTTGTATGGGGGGTTTTAGAACTCGTCAACGTTACTTGAATGATATTACTTGATTATGATTTGACAAAAGATTACAACTTGAATGGAGGATTTACCTTAGTCTTATGACTTCACTATGTGATTATAGTTTGACCACGTCTCACTGCGGAGAGTATTGAAATGAGGGATGTATTTAAGGGGAAGGGGTAAGGGTTAGGTTAAGGGAAAACAGGGGGTGAGTTAAGGGGGAAGCTGCCACCAGTCCAGGCGAGTAGTTCACTGGGTTACTCCCTGGGCACGTTTGAATAATATTAATATTAGATTTATCTTGGTAGTCGTGATTGGTACGTGGAATTATACCGAGTAAGGCTGACTCTTTTGGAAGTGTGGGGAATTACTGTCCTAACACAGAATAATCACCTGGGGTTTTATAATAAACACAAGAACTATATTTGAAACATCATCCTATTTATTCGCCATGAAACATTATTGCTGTTTGGGACCTTAGACACATACATAAACTCTAATCTGGATCGGGCAAGCTACTTTAGAGCATAATCTCCCTTACAGAATCATTCTTAGAATTACCACCTATATACCCATCAACTGAGCACTATAGGTATCCATTGAATATATATATATAGGAAAGAGAATGTGAGAGTAAGGAGTTTGGTGTATGGATTCACAATGACCATGTGGTCTTGAGAGGAAGGCGTGGGACGCCTCCCTTGAAGCCTCTCCCTAGGTGAAGGATGGATGGAGACTCCATTAATAATACTTATAAGGATGGGTAGACCTCCTTTACGTTAGCGTAAACTAAACATTGTTACCCATATTTGAAAATATAGATAACAAGGAAAAAGGGGGGGGGGGGAAACAGGAGCGCAGGCCGACGACTTACCAAGGTGAAGGATGGATGGAGACTGGCGTCTCATGGCGTTATGGCCCACCCGCACAAAAGGGAAGTTGTTTGAATGGTCTCGCCGTGACCTCAAATGAAGAGCTTATAATCCCGAAATAACTATTTAAATAATGAAAACTCGCGTACCTAAGAAAAGGCTGCCTATAATACAGACCTGTTACTTTGATATAGAAGAATTTAATATGCTTAATCTAATATCCGAGAAGGGTGTGATTTGTTTTCACGTCAGAAGTCCGAACGCATTTTCAAGAGCGAGAGGGTATGGAAGTGTTTCTTAGATATTTGGTAGACTTTCAATTTAGCGCGTATCTTTACTAACACGTCCATGTATGACCATAACCGATAACGAT
>JACEEZ010019767.1:162465-169965 GCA_016584305.1 Chionoecetes opilio | reverse complement strand
TAAGGCTTGACCGTCTCGTGAAGCAAGGAAGTTGTCCTCCCTCCTAATCCAAGCACTTATGGCAAGGAGAACCGTCACCCCGCCAAAAGGCTGTAAACACAAGTTTGAGTTCAACGCAGGTTTTGACCACTTATATATTTTTGCATTAGGACGTGCCATACACCATGATAATCGTTAAGGTGTGCCGATTCCGGGACAGTGAGTGAACATTTAATGCAAGCAACATTCCAGGAATAAGGAGAAGATGAATAAAAAAAGGTGAAAAAAAAGTTTATACACGATTTCATTTTTGCTCTCATTATCTTATTATAGGTATAGTTTACTGCAATTTTTATACATTCATGATATGCACTAATGTCTCGTGAAGATGATGGTATGTTCAGCTGTCCTAAATATCATCTGGTAGTATGATAATACCGTATAATAGTACAACATTTTAGTGCGGGCGGAGCACGTGCCGCCCGCCGCCCGCCGCCCGCCCCTAACCAACACACAACACAACATTTCTTATCACCAGCATATAACACCCTATAATGCCGCATTAGTCTTGCACGATCAAGTCATACACACCTTGCAACATATTAATACGCAAACACCAATTGTTACGTTGTAGGAACTGAAACAAGGCTGTATTTGCTTTATAAACAGAAGATGAATGTCTGTCAAAGGCCCACAGCAGCTCACTAAGTCAGGGTCTGACCCTGCCTTAGTTTTCAGCGCCTTTAGCGGTGCCACTAAGGCAGCAATCTCGACTGAGCATTGCGGTGGGAGGGCGTTTCGCCTTACCACAGGCGCCCTAGTGGATAGGGCGCCCTAGCTCACTCTCAGCATCTGGCCCCTGTAGCGTTTAACATAGGGCCTATGAATGACGATACCCTCTTTATAGAGGTACCCTAGTCCGGTCTGTTGCGAGAAAAAAACACAATACCGAAATCCAATACCGACCAAATAATATACCGATACCGGTATACCGATGCACCACCAATACCGATACCGGTATACCGAAAACAAAAAATATCGGTAATACCGGTAATACCGGTGCTAAAATACCGGTATTTCGATATACCAAAAACCGATGCACATCCCTATGAATCGTCAGCTGTTGTTGGTAAACAACAAATAACTGCCCTGCAGCTGTTGTGCCCCTTCTCTCCCCAGAGGTGGCAGGGAAAGAAAGGGCTACAGAGTGGCAAAGAAGGAAGATATGTGTCAAGCTAGGGCTCGAGCTTGACAGACGACCTACAAAGCGATACTAAGCAGAAAAGGTCACAAGAAGAAGGTTTGTGAGAGTTGTGAGCACGTTGGCGCCAAAACAAACAAATCCACGCAAAACGTAGGTGTCTTAAATCAAAGCCTTTGTATAGAAAGTCTACCCGCGAGCCTGGTCCACAAGCGACTCCCTGACGCATGACGTATGAGGTTGAGCGGGCGAGGGTAGGTCAGGTCAGGAGTTCCTCGGTCAGTTGGCTGCTGGGTAATGTCACGGTCACATCTAACCAGACAGCCCACACCAAAGTCAGTAAAAGGTTTTACTGACTAAGTCAGTAAAACCTTTAACCCCTTTGGTAATTATGGAGGAGAGTTTCACGTTCGTTTTCAGAGAGAACCAACTACTTTTTCTTAGCATCTACAATAGGTCGCTTGTTTGAATGGTGCTAGTTTTAATTTTTGCGCAACCCAAAAAAAAATGAAAACCTAACCTAACCCTATGTTTTAATGAACATAAAACCTACTAACCTAACATAACCTAAACGCTACCAAACTACCTAACCTAACCTAAACAACCTAAAAACCTAACCTAAACGTATAGGTTGTAAAGAAAACCTAACCTAACCTAACCACAAAATATACATTTTTTTGTTTCTTTTGTTTTTTGGTTTGCACAAAAATAAAACAAGCACCATTAGAACAAGCACTATTGTATAGGCCAGAAAAAGTAGTTGGTGTCTCAGAAAACGAACGTGAAAACTCTCCTCCATATTAACAAACCTTTTATGACTTTTCAGATGAATGAGATTGTACTGAAGATTGTGTCGCCTTGGGGAGCGCAGTTTTGGCGGCTGCAGGTGAGCGACGACGACGTCAACGAGCTGCGTGGAGGAGCATGGGCAGGAGCTGTCGACAGACTACCTGCAACATCTTAGCAACAACAGCAGAGGAGGCCGCCGAGGAAGCTGCAGTCATCAAGCAAGGAAGAGGCAAGCGAGGGCGAATTAGCAAGGTGCCCACGGCTAAGACAAGTAGTGCGCTCGTAACTGGGAAAGACGTCCAGGAGGCCTCGTGACCTAACCACCCTGACAAGAATATCGGTGTTGGACGGCATACACATTCTTTGAGAAGGCCTTCGGAGTCTCTTCGGGCCTCCGTAAAGAAGCGAGTGAGGCAGCAAACCATGGACAAGTTCATGCTTGGCCCGAGTGCTAAGCGTTCACGTTTGGGCGAACCGCCAGCCTATGCATAAGTTCTGCTTGACCCAGGTGCCCGCCCCCCAGTGTTGTTTCACTGGCTAGAGACATCAGCTGCAGCCTAGCACCAGTGGTTTGTCAGTGCGTGCCAGCCTCCCCGCAGTTGAATGGGAAAGTGAAGTGAGGAGCCTGGCCAGAGTGACAGTGCACGGCAGCCTCCCCGCAAGGCACTCGTGGGTGTCAGTGACAGCGACAGCGACCCTGATGACCCTGGCATAATAGGAGACTCCTTCCAAGCAGCACTAAGTATACTGTTTCATTTCCCACTCAACCACCATCGACTCTAGCCAGCTGTAACTCGTCACTTGGGTGAGTACAACATTTATAATTTTTTTGTACCTTTACTTGTACATTTGCTCATGGTAAACACTATGCTATGTACTGTAGGGTAAAAGGCATTGTTTATACGCGTATTACTGCACTTTTAATAGAGCTTATTTTTATTAGTATTTTTTTTGTTATTCTTTGGGGTTTTTGGGAATAAAGTCTTATCATCCGACCGTTTTTTGCTTACGACGACGATTTTGGAACGGATTATGGTCGTAAGACAAGTACACCAGTGTATATGACCCTGGTCCATCGATCTATGAGAGCTACACGGGCGCGCGGCTGAACCAATCGGAGCGCTCGCTGACCGCCTCACTCCCAGCCAATCACAGCTCAGTCCATTTCAAATCCCCCCGGTGTCTGGAGTAAAGTAATTAGAAAGGACATGGAAGTAGAGGGAATGGAAAACATTATGATCTACAGTGACAAGAGAGAAATGGAGGAAACAGTAATTGAGCTAGGAGAGGTTGAAAAGGTACTGAAAGCTTTAAAGAACGGCAAAGCTGCAGGGACAGATGGACTCATTGGGAAGTTTGTTAAATATGGAGGAGAAATGGTAAAACAGGCAATATATAACATATGTGACACAGTGCTGGAGCAAGGCTGCATGCCACAGGACTGGAAAAAGAGCAGAGTGACCCTAATCCACAAAGGAGGAGGAAAAGATAAGGAGGACATAGCCAATTATAG
Source organism: Chionoecetes opilio (assembly GCA_016584305.1). Taxonomy (NCBI): domain Eukaryota; kingdom Metazoa; phylum Arthropoda; class Malacostraca; order Decapoda; family Majidae; genus Chionoecetes; species Chionoecetes opilio. Next base: position 166,483 of record JACEEZ010019767.1, on the reverse strand, counting down.
GCCCATAGCTGTCATGAACATACAGTACCCTCCTGAGTTTGGCGCTTGCTGTCTTCACAAGGCATAGCGCTAAACTCGAGGATCGCGAAACTCGGGTATTGAAAACACTGTAAAAATGCTTATTTAGTCACTGTCTCCCCCCAGATATACCCTGAAAATGCCCCGAGCCCCTGTCCACCCAGCAGTGAATGGGTACCGGATGTTAGCCAGGGGTTTGTGACCCGCCTCCCGGGGTGGTCGGCCAAAACTAGAGGACAGGAGAGGAGGAAGAGGAAGAGAGGAGAGGACCTACGAGCTTGTGCTTGAGTTGGGAGTCACCCAGCTGATGCTGTTGGTGAAGCCTTTGTTCCGGCGTTCTCCCACACACGTAGTATTCTGTTGGGAGAGAAGCAAAAGGGAGCAAAACTAGGTGTTTCATTTTCCCTTCATTCCTCTCTCTGCATCACATTCATACGGGGTCCCCCCTCACTGAGGGGCCCCCTGCCTCTCATTCTCTCTCATGCGTGCTCCAAGAATTCTCCAAGAATTCTTTTAAACTTTCAGCCACACGACTGTCACTCCTCCACTCAGCACACAACCCCAGCAGGTACTCCATCTGCCTATCCACTTACCTATGTTATGGTAATTTTTACACTGGTTGCAGTAAACTACAGGGGTCACTTTTGAGAGAGTTATGTAGCAGGTTCATATACCTAGTTTCCAGAAACTGCATCTCTTACTTTTTATATCCATTACATATATAAGTTTTAGTGTAGCAGCCCCAGGCCAGCAGTATGCCTAAACTACTCCTATAAACCCTACTTATACCTAACTTAACAAGATACAATAGACTAAAGGAGGCAGTGGCCTAGTTAGTGCTTGCAAGTGGCGAGCTCGGTTTTCCGAGTTCGATTCTTGAGGGATGCCAAAATCTTTCTGCAACTGTCGAGTGGCCGAAGAACACCTACATGCTGCCCATTAACGATATCTGTACTATGCTAAGACTATAAAAGTGGACTCACAAGATATGAAGTGGAATGCCATTGTAACAGCTACACTGCAGCGCAAATACAATCAGGCGGTCCACTTTAGCTGCATCTGAAACTTTACAAAGTAAACTAAGTAAAGCAAAATATTTGAGCTTTCTGTTAGTATCTGCCAGCTAATTAGGATCTGTATCCCATTTTACTCCGATATTAGAAGGATCTACTGTATATTCACTACTATTATGTAATAAAGTACATGTACATATGTATATAACAATGGTGTGGAAGAGTGGAGCTTGTTCTGGTAATTACCAGGCTTGGGTCCAAGTACAGGTAGAGGTACTTAAGTACAAGTACAAGTACTGCAGAATTTTTCAAGTTTAAGTCCAAGTCCAAGTACATGACCAGGTATTTAAGTATAAGTACAAGTATTTTTTTATTTTATTTATTATTTATTTTTCTTCAGCCTACGAGCATAAGCGCTTTAGCGCATCTGGACCGAGGCCTGGTACATCAAGTCAAGTCAATTATGTCAAGACGTAAAGTCAAATCACAATAAGAAATTGAGGATACTTAATCATCCTAATATAATTATATAATTATACAGATGACTGTGGACAGGCCAATTTCAGACTACAGAAAGGGTGCAGAAAGTGCTAATTTTATTCTGTGGTGGGCATATGGCATATAGATACACAAGAGATGTAGTGGGAATAGAAGGAGTTTGCTTACATGTACTTGAAAAAGTATTTGAAAGGACTTGATTTTTTCAAGTACATTTGTGTACTTGACAATCCATTGCCATGACAATCCCTATAATATAGTACAAGGGCGATCTGTAATACCTTGACAGATAATTATGCTGCACATATTCAATCTAAAATTCATGATTTATCTGCTGTGCAGACTTTTTAGTTCCTTGTGTACCTACACTGTTCACTACTAATGGTAGGTAATTAAAGAGAACTGTGTTATTTCAGCTGATAAGAGTGAGGCTGGCAACATGGCAGATTTTGATATCAAGGAGGAAGACATAGAGATCAAAGAAGAAGCTGTGGAGGTGAAGCAGGAGAACCCAGAAACTGAGGAATCAGGCAGTACTGCAAGACGGGGAGAGAAGAGAGTCCTGTCTCCTTCCCATTCACCAGAGACCAAGAAACAGCGTACTGAGGTGGAGCAAGTGTGGATCAAAGAGGAGGGTGAGTAAGACTAACTGTAGTTGTCCTTGATTGGTTAATTATCCCTAGATAGGAAACCTGTACCAGATTTGGTGCAACGAGGAGCTTGTGGGTGGGGACTCGTGACGTCAGGTAATACTGAGAATTCTAGGTCGTGGTCCCACACCGATCCCATATTCTTGCAGGAGTCACTGAACCGTTCAGACGCCTCTTCACTGGCTTGCGTTTCGTTAGTCATGCCGCGTCCATGTTCAGTGCTTTGGTGCTATAATACTAGAAGAAAGACCGCAGGTTCGGGAATACGATATTTTGCGTTTCCAAAAGACGAGCAACGTAGAGAACAGTGAATTTGCTCTTGTAATAGAGTTGTTGGTGATTTCAACATTGCCAATGCTGTGGTGTGCTCCAGACATTTCAAGGCAGATGACTACATAGATCACATGAAGTACCGATTACTTAAAATGAAAGTTCCCAGAAATGTGAAGTTGTTGTTGAAGGAAGCAGTTCCGTCCCTTCATTTATCTAACGGTAAGGTTCTTTCCTTTCACACTATCATACTGTGCAAATATTGTTATACTTATTCATATATCGTGATTACCTCTTTCTCTATCCCTCTGTTTCTCTCTTTCCTCTATTTCTCCTTCTCTCTCTCTCTCTCTCTCTCTCTCTCTCTCTCTCTCTCTCTCTCTATCTAGGCAGTAAGGTTACGTGTATTGCATTGTATGTTATCACCCACTTCCAAATTAAAATAACTTTATTTCAAGATAAAATAATTAGTGAACTGTGTTTCATATGGAAGTGAACATATAGTGAACTGTGTGCACCTTGCCTTGAGAGAAACATGCAAGGAGTGGCCAGGACCAAGGTAGTGCCATTATCACCTAGGTATTAGGAAGGCTAAACTAGGTGAGGTCAAGGGTCACTCCTTCTCTCTCTCTCCCTCCCTTCATCTCCCTCTTCCTCTCTTTCTCTCTCTCTTTCCTCTCTTACTCTCTTTCCTCTCTCTCACACACACACACACAATACATGTTCACAGCATTACAAAGAAAATTCCAGAGTTTTAGTGAATTGTATCAAAGAGGTAGTGAGAAGCAGCCTTCTGGGCAACTGCTTTGAAAGTTGAGCGGAGAGAGCATGGGATTAGTGGGGTGGGGAATGGAGGCTGCCCAAAGCCGCGACTGAGAACAGCAGCGGGGACTGAGTAGACGTCTGCTCTGAGCGGCGAGGGGTGAGGGACTGAGAGATAGACTAGTCAAAAGTACAGGGAGGTCCCGTTATACGAGCATTCGGTATACGAGAAATCAATGATACGATCCGAGTAAATTAGGGTCTATTTGCAATATACGAGATCGAAAATCCAATGCTACGACATTCAAACTGGGGTGAGTAAAATTACCAAGTTCAAAATGCACGCCCTACCACGTATGCATCTGGGCTGTATGATGATGTACAATGATTCAGATGAGTTTGTGGGCAGTGGAAGAGGTCTGCGCACCCCTCCCTTGTCCCTTACCTACCCTACTGTAGTGTACACTTAGCTAGACACGGGTTACACCAAACACAGCGTTCACACACAAGTTTATTAAGGCGGGAATGTAGGTAAGTACAGCGGAGTGATGCCACGAGGAACACAGGGAGAGGAGTGATGTGTTGCCTCTGTCGTGGTAGGTAGGTAACTGACTGAATACAGGACTCCAGGGCTGGACAAAGGGGATTGGTGACCAGTCAGGTCACTCCTAGCAAGTGTGACCTGAGGGTAATTAGCATATGGCCACTTGACCAGTATTGCCAGGTGTGCTGCCCCAACTGGGAGTCCCTTTGACGCGTCCTCATATCTTCTTTTGTAGTTAGCATGTTTGTAATTGTGAGTTTGTA
>JACEEZ010019767.1:135527-148027 GCA_016584305.1 Chionoecetes opilio | reverse complement strand
CCCCAAATTTCCTTGGACCCGGAGGAAAAACAAAGCCCTTGGAACCCTAAAAACCCGGGCCAGTGGGGAGGAGCGCCACCCCCGGGGGGGGACGGGCATCAGTGTGGAACCAGTCGCAGGATCCTGCCTCCCATACACCGTCGATGGGGGGTTTTGGTTTGGGTTTATAATGCCTTATCAACGGCCCCCCCTGCTTTGGGGTTTTTGGGCAAAGGGATTCCTTTTTTTGGCTTGTGGTGTTACTGCTGGGTGTTTAAATTTTGTTGCCCCCTTTTGGGGGTTACTGTTTGGGGGTTTAAGTCCCCTTTTTTGCTTTTGGTGTTACTGTGGGGTGTTCAGTTCTTTTAAAAACCCATTTTTCCCCTCTTTTCCCCCAAAAGGGGGGAGCAAGACATCTTTGGGTTAATTATTTTTTTTGGGGTTTTCAAAATTTGAATAATATGTTTCCGATTATTTCATTTTTAAATTTTTTTTTAACGGGGGGTTGTAATTTTTTTTTAAATTTTTTTATTTCCATAGGGAGCCCGGGGGCCCTGGGAAAAAAAAGTGGGGTTTTAGGGGCTTCATTCTGTGCTCCACCCAAATGGGCAAATTTTTGTGGGCGCCATTTTGTTTTGTCTCCTTTGTCCTGCATTTTAAGGCTGTTTTGTTTGATTACAGAAAATAGTGTTTACTCTGGGGGCCCATTAATACATTTTTTCCCTTCCTCCCATTGTTTTTTAAAATTCTCTCTATATGACCAGGCGTTTATTTTTTTCTCCATTTCTTTCCTTTCCCCCTGCTTGGGATCCCATGCCCCTTTTTTTATTCAAAATTTTTCTTTTTTTTCATTCTTCCCAAATTTCCCCAAGGCTACTTCCAATTTCCTCATATATGACTTGCAATTTTTCATTTCCCTTTACTTTTTGATTCCTTTTGGTTTCCCTCCCCTTTTCTTTTTTATAATTCATTTCTTTCTTCCTTTTATCACTCCAATTTAAATAACCCAACCTTGCCTTTTATGATTTTTTGGGGGCTTGGGCCAGGGGAAAGTTTTTCCCATTTCCCCCCCTCATGGGCCAAATGTTGCTTAGCCCCTTGCTCCCAGGGGAAAAGGGCCTTTTTTGCACGGTTTTTATTTTCCCTTTTAATTTTTCCATCTCCTCTTTGTTGTAATGTATTACTCCTGCTCCATGTAATATAGATGGTAATGCTACTGACTTCCAACAGGTTTTTCCAACCAGTAGTCTGTTGCAGCTCTTCAATATTATGCTAGACGTCATGTTTGCTAATTTTCTTGCCTTGTTAATGCAGTTTTTCTTATGGTTCTTGAAACAGTTCTTGCTGTTGTTTATTTCTACTCCCAGGTACTTTATTTGGTCCACTACCTGCACGCCTTCTATTTCTGTTATTTCTTCTTTAACGTTAAACAGTATGAAGTTACTTTTCTCCTTATTTAATTCCAGGCCACATTCTTCACTAATTTGCCTCAATACATGCAGCAGTACCATCAGCAGCAGCAGCAGTGGCCCATACCCTCTCCGTCCTGTTGCCATGTCGAGGGCGTTCCCTGTGACATCCCAGGTCATCCGAGGGGCATCGAAGGCCCTCATGGACGAGAATATGGATGAAAACACCGGCCCTGCAGATGCCTCCCTCTCCGACCAGAATTCGTCAGGAGTGACGTCGTTCCTGAAGGAGTTTGATACGTCTCAGGTCAACCTCAACACACCAACCCTAGAGAGGTCGCTAAGCACGCCGCCCCTGCCCGAGTCTTACCAGGATAATAACAAAAAAGAAAATAAGGAAAAGTATAAATAAATAAATAAATTGTACAGCCCTATAAACATTGACTGTGTGCTATTTCACATGTTGGCCAATATTTCTTTATTATCATTATAGGTCATGTTGACCAATTTATATTATTATAACATTATATTACAGTATTATTCATTGCAAATAATAAATATTTCCTGCTTTTTTCAACTGTGAATTTGGTCTCCATTATCTATTTTAATATTATTGTCAATTTAAAATGTTCAAAATCCCTAGGTTTAATCAATCTTGTTCCCCATAAGGCCAAGGTCGACGGGCCAAGGTTAGGTGAAAAAAAGGTATAATCCGTGCACGTTTGAAATAATAATGGCCACGATCAAAGTTTCAAAACGGTTAATTTCGGCCCAATTTCCGAAAACTTTTATGTTCGGCACAGACTGACTTCAATATATGACTGGTCTAATTTTGGGATGATCAGACCAGTAGATACAAATGTAGGACATAGTCTCTGTTTTAGGCCTCCTTTAAAAGATGGTGCCGGGGCGGTGTTTGAGTACTTTGAAGACAAACACAAGAGTTCATTTAATTTGTAGTATTTTATTGCATACAGTTGACATTTAAAAAATATAATGATAATATGATAATGGCGGATGTTCATTTAATATCATATCGTTCCTGCATGGCACAGGAGCCGCCACTGAGCTACACCAGTGTCTCAGGAGATTCCTCTGCTCGCTTGCCCGCTCTTGTTGTCGATGTTGGGGCCCTCTGACGTTGATGTGTCCTGAGATTCCGGTCCCTGCCTGCGTCCATCGTCCGGTGTGGTTGCGGGTTGCATCCTCGCGGTCGAGCTCATGTTCTTGGAGACCGGGATACCGCATCCTCATCAGGTTATGGCAAACCATGCACGCGGATAACGATGAGCCTACCGTTGACGGAGCGTGTGGTTCTCGTGGTTAGAAGGACCTGGAAGGCGGTTTGGCAGAATCCCTAAACGTGTTTTGTCTCGACGCACACGCCGGGATGCCCTTGACAGCACTGTAAGTTATATATCCTCATCCTCGTCGTCATCGCCTTCAGGTCGGAGTACGTCTTCATCATCTGTCCTCAGGCGAAAGCGTCGTCGGCGATTGAAGAAAGTATGGCAACTTCTCGTGTTCTTGGGTAAGGGTCGGGGCCGGAACACCAATACTACCATCGGCCAAACACTCGTTGAGCTCCGAACCGTGAAGACTGAGCATTCCGATCCTGCTCCTTGCCTGAATGACAGAAGGACAAAAAAATACTCCCTTAATATACAGAAATATACAACAATGCACAATACAAATATTAAAATAAAAGATTGGTTTTGTGAAGTGATACTTACCACCAACATTTCCGAATGAACTTATATCCGCGTTCAACCAGGGCCTAAAAAAAAAAAGGCCCCCCCCCCCCCCATGACGATCGAGTAGAATCCCTTACAGTTTATAGTAAGGTGGAACCCAAACCGGTTAGGGCATCATACAGGCAACGTGCTTTCCTTCAAGGGCCGCCGCATGAGTGGGGAAGTTCCACCTCTTCAGGAACTGCTCAGCAATCGACACCACGCCTTCAGGAGTGTGTGGTAGTTGGGCATCACTTCATGAAGGTACTCGTCGACGATCGCCTTGCAGACCTCCACGGGGGGACGACGACGGATATCGTGTTTGCCGGAAAACTCTCACACCCAAAACTTCATGTCAGCAAACTTGGATCCAGACCCATTATACGGAGGGTGTCGGCCAGCTTCAGCCCAGCTTCGAGGGGCGTCCTGACCACGTTGTTGCTGCTTGGTGTCCTTCCTCTGGGACCCCTCGGGAGTATCCGTCAAACATCTCAGGCGGCATCGGCATGAAATTCTGAAAGACTTGGGTTCCTCCCCGCCGCAGCTCGACCATAAGCTGGTCTAACAGCACCGAACTCTGCCTCCGCCCCATGTCCAGGCTCTCGTCCAGAACTGTCGTTTACGCTGTCCTCTTCTCCATCCGACGACCCTGTACGTGCTGAGCAATGTTCAGCTGGAACACGTTGACTTCATGCTGCTATGGCAAGCACGTAGGTCCGACTAAGCTCTCTGCATCCTCCATGGCTGACATGCACACCACGGAGACTACTAACTGAGCAGCTCATCCTTTTTATAATACCTAGGAGCGGGTTGACATCACGCCTACGCTAGCCCAACTAGGCCTACACGTTCTGGAACGGTTTGCTAACGCTATGGGCTTCGCTGAGTGGCGTTTTGTGGACGTCCATAGCCGTTTACGATCGCCACCAACCGCTATACAATCGCTTTAAAGACGTTCTTTGAACGCTGGCTGGCAATGCGCCCGTGACACGCTTGTACACGCGCGGTAAAACGAACGAATGCTCAACGTTTACGAACGAACACCAAACGCCTGAGGAAAGAATAGCCTAGCGAAGTATAACGATTTCGTAGCGTTCTATATAACGTTTCTGTGAACGTTTCACAACGTTTCTGCTGCAAACGTTGGACCAGGAAAAAAGTGTTGGTGCATGTTCAAAATAAAAAAATTCCGAGACCCAGCGTGGTCTCTGCGTTCGCCGACACCGTAATAATTAAACATAAACGTTACAAACGCAAGCCTAACCGATGGAAAAACCAATCATGGACGTTTACCAACGTTTCCCCAAGATTGGAAAACGCTGGCGTGCGCTGGCCTAATCGTCATGGTGTGACGGCGCATAAGGAGTTCGCTAGAACGCAGCCGACAGACATACAACGAATAACAGCGTGGGCTCCGCGTGTGGTCTGGCGTTTGGTCCAGCGCGCTCTGCGCGTGTCCTGGGCGTGTAACATTTTCCCCCCCCCAAAATGCGTCGAGCTCCGCGCACATTTTTGTGCATGCCAAAAATCCCGGACGCACACAGCGAATGACAACGAATGCAAGCGTTTTGTAGAAATTATAAATTTGTCTCTCCAGAGATAATTAAAGGAATATATACTAAATTAAATGTAGTAACATAAGAGTAAATATAATTTATTGGGGGAAATTCATTTGGGCTCGTATATCTTTGGAGCTAAGAGACGAGAAGGCAAAGTGACGGCTGACTCGCTCTCTTTTATTCTCATACCCCCGAGGGTGAGAAGGTTCTATCGCCACTTTGCTCCTTATACACAATTTTAGAGACACACACGTTGTTCTCGGTGCAAATATATTGTACAAAAGTATTCATGGAGAGCATGGGTCTAGCTAAAAAAAAAAACCATAGAACCAAATATCCTGTACCATGAATCGTCTGCGTGAAACATCCGAGAAGGGTTACGTTCCGCCTGCATATTAATCTACAAACATCAACATCTAAGACGTCACCAGCTAAGTAAAAAACTTTTGCAGGAGTCTAGTCGGTTAACCCTACAGTTTCTCCTAGCTTTATTGAGATCTCAATAATAAGGTTTACTTGGTGACTTAGTTGACAGCCACTACCACCCAGGTAAATATTTTGAGTGGTAGTTAGTTACAATTTCGAGTTGTCCCCTTATTTAATTATCTTTTTCAGTTGTGAGTTTATAATTCAAGCACCAGTGTTTTAAAATTTTATATTTAGGAGTGTAACCATTCAAGTCATATCATCCTATCAATTTTAATTAATTTCCCAAATGTTCCCACACGTGAGAAAATTAATTCTCCGAGCAGGGACACAGTAAAGAATTGTACGAAATTTATATTAATTAATTATAATTTTCCTTTTCCCACATCCAAGCGAACAAGACAGCGTTTGGTCGTTTTTTTGGTCCACACTCACACAGCACACACCACAGCAGTTGGTCCGACCACAATCCACACACCACCCACACATGAACGGTTGGCACCCAAACACCCACCAGTCGACCAACCAGGAATATTAAATAATATTTATAATAATATTTCTTTTAATTGGTTCCCCACAGCGCCAGAAAAATTCCCAGTTCCGGAGAAAGTTCAAGATTCCAGAGTCATTAATCATAAAATCCCTATCAATTTACATAATTAATTATTATTTCCCCACAACCCTAATATGAAATTTCCCAACACTAGAAAACAGCAGCGTTGGAGCCAGCGCGCTCGAAACGAACGAATAACGAAATGCTGGGACGCACACCTAGCGAACGACAACGACTGGCCAAATTGCTAATTTTTCAGTGGGTGGGCCGTGCGTCGTGTATGTGTGACTGGGCCTACGCAATGTACGACAAACTTTGCTTCTTTGTTACGTCACGAACCTTCTAACATCTGATGTGTGTAATTATGTGTTTATTAGATAAGAAAAAAATGTAAAACCTAACCAATCCCTTCAGTTATGCATCACCACATTTACTTATGTATACTCGTGTAGTACGTCCCCTAGATGCCTTGACCTATACGAGGAAAGGAAGCAGAAGGCAAGAGTTATGCTCTCAATGTTATATGTTGTAACAGTAGGATATAAAGCTACAGCCAGCTTGGGACACACACACACACACACACACACACACACACACACACACACACACACACACACACACGTGTGTGTGTGTGTTGGGAGCTCCGTAGTGTAAGGGTTAGCACGCTCGGCTCACAACCGAGAAGTCCCGGGTCCCCGGGCGGAGCGAACCGTCTGGACGGCTCCGTTGGTTAGGGCGTCCGGCACCATTTTGTGGTCCGGCGCTCGATCCTCAGCCCCGCTCATACCCGGAGATATTTCCACTGAGAAATTCAGGCGATTACTGTCCCCCTTGAGCAAGGGGATGGGGGTGTGTGGTGTGTGAGGTCCAAGCATTACCCAAAGATCGGTAATAACCAGTAAGACGCCTTAATCGGCGAAGGACGAGCGAGTCCGTAGAAACCCGCCGCACGTCCGCACGTGCGGCGTCACCGCAGAATTTGATCTGTGTGACACTGCTATGTGTTTGGTCTCAAACCAACACACCAAATTTCAACTTAGTCGGTACAGCCTTTTCTCAGCTATAGCAAGGATAACATTGTCTGACACCCTCACGCGGCACGCGCCACGCAGCCATTCTGACGCCTCACGTGAGACAAAACATTCAAGTGAAATAGGATTGAATGGGCTATCAGATGGCGAAGACCGCTTGTCAATCGGAAGGCGGGGATTCAAAGATATAAGCTCCTGAATAGCGTGACGGTTCGGTCGGGTCGGGTCGGGGTCGGGTCCGGTCGGGGTCGTCGGGTCGGGTCGGCCCGACGTCCGACCCGACCCTCCCCACGAACAACGGGTCGCCGACCCGACGGTCGGGTCGGGTCGGTATTGTGTGGAAAAATCCCGCATCCAGTTAGGACTCGCGAGCGCTTCGCGCTCGCTCGTAATGAGTTCCAAGCTCGCACCGGGAGGGTGAAACTGGCGATCGCGAGTCAGACTCGCGTGGACAAGACTATGGGTGAATAACACATACCTACAAACACACATCACAAAAAAGTAGCCCAAATTGTGGAGTTCATTTCAAAATATCACATCACAACATACACACAAACATACACACACACACACACACACACACACACACACACACACACACACACACACACACACACGTACACGATTTAGAAAACAAAATTTTGTTCGCGAAAACATGGCAATAAACACAAGTGTGCTCTGTACAGGAGGATTGAGGGTGAGTAGGAAGGATGGGAGGGAATGAGGGAGGGGTAAAGGGAGGTGCAGCATAGCATGAAGTGGCCATGTGAGGAAGGAAGCCAAGATGGAAGATACACGGTCGGAAGTATTGTAGAGAGAGATAGACCTCTCCGGCAGCCGCCCCTTTATAAAAGAAAACTCTGCGTAATACGTCTGTCAGGGGAGGTAAAGCGGCGGCGGCGTGCCATTGAGAGACGCCCCTGACGAAGTGGATCCAGCTTCCACCTCAAGCCTCGCGGAGAAGTTCTGTTTTTATCATATTGCGACAACCATCATCTGAGGAATCATAAAATACTTTTGAAAAAGCTCATGAATATCATCATTATAGGTGCAACACCGCAAGAGACTGTCCATTAATATTCACCCTTAATGCCACGGCAACAAGGGCGGTGCAGTAAGTGGTCCCAAGACTTCAGATACGTCCTTGAGACGGCTTCCCGTCGTGTTCAACTGTGCATATCTCTGGCGACACGAAAGCCTTGCATTTTAATATATTAACCCGGAGCACTTAGGACGAGCTGGGCTGGGATGATACGCCTCATAAAATACCCACTGATTTAGAAAAGGACCGCTAACAGCTTCCGATGTGAGGCGCGGAAGCTTTGTGGCGCAGTAAGGCGGAGACCACGATGAGGGGGTGAAGAGGGGGAGGGAGAGAAGTAAGGGAAGGGAAAATTCGCTGAGGAAGAGAGGCAGAGAAGAACATCGTGTTCCGGGGAAGAGGGAGTAAGGGGAGTAGGAAGAAGTAAAGAGAGGAACATGGTAATGGACAGGAAATATGGAGGAAGGGCATGAGGAGGGAGATACCAAGAAGAGGCGAAAAAACTGAGGGATAAATGATGATTCTCTATAAATGATCTTTAATAAATTCGTGAACGGCATGACAGTGATGCCGTTAATGAAGAAAAATATGATGAAAAATGAACATCGAGAGGAGAAGAGAAGAGTACATAAGAGGGAAAAGTGTTTAAGGACGAAATTTAAACAAAAGAAAAGCATAAAGGTCATTATTCAAGGTGAATGGAGAGATGAGGAAAGATGGTGGTGGTTGTGGTGATGGCTGAAATTTGATTACTGGAAAAGAATATGGTTAGGAAAGAGGTTTAAACTGGAGACTCTGAAATAACTAATGTCAATGTCTATATTCTGGATGTTCTTTGTATTTCATAACAATTAATGAGGGTAAAGGAAATGGTGTGATGCCCTAATTAATGAAGTTAACAAATAAAAATACTTGATGACATATTAGATTGTCTAGTTTTAAAGCCTTTGGTTTAGTTTTTAGTGATCGCCACTTATCAACTGGTAATCAGTTATTTTCATATCAGACATTCCATGAACAAGATAAGTTAATAAGCCATTTCATATATTGAGTAAAGTGCTTAGGCATTTCACAAAATGACTAGTTTCACAATATGACTAACATATACATATGTATTATTATTTTTTTTTTTTGACGTTGTAGCCTTTAGTGCCTGTAGGCTTATGGAGAGCCTTGATGTTGGTCGATCTCGCCCGTTGGTTGCGCAGGCTGGATTTTTTATAGTGACACCTGTGATCTTAGATGAAGATCCCATTTTTTTTTATGTTCGGATATTCAGTTTAGGCTCATGCAGCCCCTAGAGTTCTCCATCACACGGAGAAGACAGGTATATAGCTGCATGCGGGTTTCTTAGGCCACTCGACGATGGATTTGACAGTTGCTCATTGGTGAGATTTGAACTTGGGACCTTCTGCTCCCCTTCCAGGCTCTTGAAGGAGTTTGCTCCGCGGTTCGAACTCGGGACATTGACTTAGCACTGCCCAAAGACGCTAACCACTCGGCCACTGCCTCCCCCAATAAAATACAATATATATATAAATTATATATATATATATATATATATATATATATATAATAAATATATATATATATATATATTATATAATATATATATATATATATATATATATATATATATATATATATTATATATTATATATATATATTAAATATATATAAAATATATATATATAAAAATGTATATATATATATTTTATAAATAATTTTATATTTTAAAATATATTATTATATCTTTTATATATATTTATATATATATATATTTATAATATTTATATATATTATATATATATTTATTATATCTTTTTATATTTTATATTATATTATCATATATCATATAATTTAAAATATATATATTTTTAATATATATATATATATATATACATTATTTATATATATTATATATAATATATAAAATATTTCATTATTAAAATATATATATATTATATATATTATATATAATATAATATATCTCATATATATATTATATATTTTACATATATATATATTATTATATATAATATATATATATATTCTATATATATATCTTTTTATATTATATATATAATATTATGTATATTCCCTATATATATATATTATATATGTAATATTTATATTTAATTTTATAAAATATATATATATATATAATATATATATATATATATATGTTATATATATCATATCTATATATATTTATTATATATAATATATATTAAAATATATATATTTATATACATTTATACAATTTTATATATATATATATTATATATATATAATATATATATATATTATTATATAGATATTTATATATATATATATTTATATATATATCTATATATATAATTATATATATTATATAATATTATACATATATTATATTATATATATAATATATATATATATATATATATATTTTATTATATATATATATAATATATATTAAAATTATATATATTATATATATATATTTTAAAATTTTATATCTTTATATATAAAATTATATAATATCTATATATTTTATTATATATATAATATTATAAATATTATAATATATAATTATATTTTATATATTATTATATATTATCAAATATAATATACATATATATCTAATTTTATATATTATTTTATATAATATATATATATATATTATATATATTATATAATATATATTTTTTACATATCATTTTATATATATCTATATATAATATATATATATATATATATAAATTATAAATATATTTTAATATATATATATATATATATATATATCTAATCTATATATATTATATATATATATATGTATATATCTATTTTATAAAATTATATATATATTCTTATACTATATATTATATTATTAATATATAATATATATATATATATCTTATTATTATATATTTCCTTATATTATATTAATATATAAATTTTTATTATCTATATATATAAAATTTTATTATTTATATATATCCATATTCCATTTTATATATATTATATAATTATCTTCTTCTTATATATATTCTACTATATATATATATATATTATATTACTTTTCTTTTCCTTTATATATATCTATATTATATTATATATATATATATTCCTATCATCTTATTATATATATTTTCATATTATTATCTATATAATACATATTATCTTATACATTATAAAACATTTCATTTTATTATATTTATTATATCTTTTTATTATATCTATATATATTTTTATTTTTTATATATATATATATCTATATTTCTTATATATATTATTATCATTTTCGCTACTTTTACATTTACTTATTTTTTTTTTTTTTTTTCCTATTTTTCAAATCCCACCACTCACCGCATTTATAAATTTTTTTCCAATTTGGTTTTGGCACTGGACCATTCTTTTTTTTTTTCCTGTGTAGCACAGGCCCCAATTATGGCCCCATAAAGTTTTTCCATTATTTTCCATAAAATATTCTTTCCTCCAATTTAAAAAATTTCCTTTCTTTTATAAAAGTATTATATAAAAAAGCGTTCTCTCGCTCTATTTTTATCTTTCTTCTCAAGTCCCACCGCTGACACAAAGACATAATAAAGCACCTTGAACTCTGCCTTTGTCCTTAATGATCCGTAAATTCTCACAAATTCCGAGTAATTGACAAGCTCGCCTAAAAATGCTAATCATAATTTTCTTAACATGCAAATTGCGTCGCCAACATACATCCTGTCTTGACGAATTAGTGACTCCAGTTGTACTTAACTCAATCTCATCCCCTATATTCTGAGCCCTCCCTCTCCCTCTTTTATCAGGCAGAAGTTTCTCATGCATCCACCGTTAAGTATCGAACTTTACCACGACGTCTCGGCTCTTTGTTACCTCAGGGAGTTTAAGCGCTGCCATCAATTGACGGGGAAGAGTAGTAGTATTCTGTGTACAGTGGCACCGACAGAGACAAAAATGCAAATGCCGCAACGTTGGGGTCTTCTTTCTGCCAAGGCAGCAGAACAGTGCCATCAAAATCTTAATAGTTATTGATGAGAGGGAGAAAGGGCGATTATCGGGTTGAATATGCAGAAAGAAGGAAAAAGGATTCCTCAAAGCGGAGAAAGAAGTAGAGGAGTTTCAAGGACGGTGAATTTTTGAGGAAAAAAAAGTAATAGCATGGGAGGGAAGATGGCTGAAAACTCCCCTGCCGGAAGAGTTGCTATGTAAGGGAACGAGTGTCCACTGTCTTCTGCAGGAAAGGACTCATGCAGATATGAACAGGCAGGCTTGTGCAGGGAGCGGAAGAAGAGCTATGCCGCGGTTAAACGAGGAAGAGAAGGAGAATACCCCTTTTATGGGCACGTATAGAGTTTGTTTAGAAAAAAAATATTTCATGACATTTTCCTTTATTTTGATAAGTAAGAAACAGCTTTCACTAGGAACATTTTTTTTAATACATGACAGTTCTTATGTTATGAACCTCTACAATTTTGTTCGAGCTGCCCACTTATCATTAATTCCTTAATATTTTTTATTTATATTTGCAACTAGGAAAACATAATAAAACTAAGTTTTTTTTAAGTATCAGATATTTCCATAAGGTGATGTATTTTTCTTTGTTTAAGTGATGAAATAACGAAATATGGAAATGCAGATTCGTTATTGAAAAAAAGCATTTCCCTTCTCCTTTCACAAAAAATCGATATAAATATTTGTAAATAACAAAGTACATAATTGAGCATTAAAAAAACAATCACTATACAAATTTGAAGTCAAATTATTTTGA
>JACEEZ010019767.1:123027-130527 GCA_016584305.1 Chionoecetes opilio | reverse complement strand
GTCATCCCCCTTTAAAAGGGTTTCGGGAAACGTTTGTTTTTCCCTTTGGACATTTTTAACGATTTTGATAGAGTTGGGCAAAAAATTTTAAAATTTCCCAAACTACCCTAATTCCGTTTCCACCTTCTTTCTAAAATTTCATTTTAAATTTTCCCTTTTCCCAAACCCGTTATTTTTGCAGATTACTGAGATGGTCTTTGTTCTTCTTCAAAAAATTTTCAATATTGGTTTTCCCCGGGGTTCAGCCCTATCACCCCCTCTTTTTCTATTACACGGGGTAACAAAAACATAGTTTTGAAAACTTTCCGGGGTTTTTCCAGCTGAATAGACAAATTTTTTGATGCCTGAGCCCGAAAATGCCCTTGGTTTTCCCCAATCGGGTCGGGGTTTTTTTTTGCTAAGAAATTTAAAAAAAAACGATTTTTCGAAAAAAAAAAAAATTCTGCGGATAATCAGCGAAAAACCCCCCTGATGTTTTTTCCGTTTTCCTCAAGAAATAAAAGTCAGGTATCCAAATTCATTCAGTTTTTTTTTAAGCCATCAAATTTGAAACCCAAATTATCATAATATTGTATAAGAATGAGCGTTACGGACAAAAAAATTTCAGAGTTCCGGCAAAAATCGGCCTTTTCTTCGTTTCCCCGTTTTGTGGAGCAGCTGCGGGGTTGTCTCTTTTTCAGCGACCAGCATTTAGCCGCCATAAATGACGCGTCCCACCTCCCCTGGTACCTCTCCCCCTTTTGGGCGTCCAAAGGAACCTTTCTCCCTGCTCGTCGCTCATCCCCCCAAGGTTTTCGGGAAAACTTTTTCCATGTTGAGAACAGGAAGTGCATTTTAATATTTCAAAACACCCATTTTTTGGAAAAGGCCCTCTTTTCATGCTCTGACAAAGTTGGCGTGGTTTGCTCCCTTTCGTGTCCCAGGAAATTGTTTTACCCACCTCACAAACGATTTCCACGCGGCGCACTCTAGGTGTTCATGGAGTTTTGGAAAATCGTGTCCTTTATGAGGCCTTTCCGTATTGTGGGCCCTCGAAAAAAGGCCCGGGCCTTTAGGTTCTCAATGGTCCCGTCCAGGGGAAAGGGGTCGGCCAGGTAGTTAAGCACCCCAAAACCTTGTTCCCGAGCGCGCGTGAAAATGTTTCTTAAACCCAAAACTTCAAGTGTAGGGTGGGGTCAATATCTTCTCCGGTTTAACAAGAGGTTTTGTTTATGATGTTTCTCGCCCCGGTATAAAATGGGTCTCGCGGCCCGGCCCCTCTTTTTTTACTAGTGCTGGGCTCTGTTTTCGACTGTCCCCCATGCAAAAAAAAAGGGATGGGTACTTCGTGAACCCGGGTGCCTGACCAAGTAGGGAAAATTTACCAAACTTCAAGTCGACGCAAAAATGATCCAAAATTTGGGGGTGCTCATATTTGGGGTTTTGTCAGCACCCTACTTTAAGTCAATTTTTCTTTGAGAGTTGTTGGGTGCGCAAAAAGGGAATTTAGGCGAACTGGTTCCCCTTTTTGGAGGGGGCCCCACACTTCAAAGAGCGCTTACAGATGTCAATGAAAAAGGGCCCCCCAAATCTTTCCCCCCGGATGTATTGAGGGGCGCCCAGTTTTAACAAGAAGACCGGGGACATTCGCAGTCACGAGGTCTTTCCCCTGGCAGGGAAATAGCCCCTGTAGGGCCCCATGCCTTCTAGGAAAAAAAAGTGATCCCCGCGTCCTTGCCCAAATAAAATTTTTCTCTTTTAGTCTGGAGGCCAACAGTCGGAGGAAGTCTTCGACAAACTGAGATCCCGAAAACCAAAATCTTAAACTCACATGTGAAAAAAGGGCCCGCGGATATCTTGTGTTTTACTTTCTTTGGGATATCCCCCGCCGTTGTTTCTGGTGGCCTCCCTCGTCGCTGTCGGGGAAGCTTTTTGTGAACGCTGGTAAAGGAATTTTCCCCGCAGTGAGCCCGTGGACGGCGGGGAGATGGGAAAGGGCGGGTACGGAGGCTGTGCCCTTTTCGGGGTTTAGCCATTTGTATTGGGGTGGCGCCCGAAGTAAAAAATCCGATGCTGGTCAAACGGCTCCCTCCAAACCATCGGAATCCAAAAATTCAGTGAATTTTGCGCCCCTTTGTCCACCCCCGGGGGGTATTCCACAACGTCTTGCCCCACGGGGGTTTCGGTGCCCAGGGACTTATCTTGGTCCCCCAGCTTTACTTTTAAAGTAAGCCCCCTAGGTCCGCTTCACAAATCCTGTGAGTTCTTTCCCCTTTCCCCCGAAAAAGCGTGTATTTTCCGCAGATGTAGAAGGAAAAGTTCCCGGATTATTTCCTTTCATGACCGTCCGGGGCCCAAAACCATCACAAAAAAACTAAAAAAAAAAAAAGAAAGATGCAGCTGAAATGTCAGACAATGAAATTTTGAATTTTTAGAATTTTTGAAATTTAGAATGGAGTAAAGGGGAGAAGGTATTTATTTGATTGGCTAAATTGTGGAATTCCCCTTTTTCGTGTCTGGCTTGTAATTCGAATATTCTTTAAAAAAAATATGATTTTAACTCAAAACCCCTTATATTAGGGATATGTTAAAATGTCAGGTAGGCCTATGGGTGTTTTCCAAAAAGTGACCTGATAGAGCAAAAAACAATGTGATATTCGGACTCGAACACCCCAAAATTTGTCTAAAACAAAATGAGAAAAACCCCCGACGATTTTTTGGCTGTTTTCCCCGTTTATTCATTTAATTTACTTCTAGGTCTAAAAAAGCCCTATTAACCCTTTCGCTGTGATTCTACCGCATTTTTTTAACGTCGTTCATTGACGTCCAATCAAAAAGGAACTAAAGGGTTCAAAAAAGGGGATGCCACAGGGGCCCCCTTTTAAATTCTGATCATTCTATAAAATTTTTGATTGAGGCCCCAAAACAAAATTTGTTTTGGGCCCCAAAGCCTCAAAAACCCCATTTCTTACCTATCTTTCTGACCAAAATCTACCAGAATATATCCCCCCTTCTGCAATGACGTCAATGAAAAACTGTTAGGCCACAATGACAACTGTTAGATGCCACAGAGCACCCAACCTTTTGATCTCTATAATTTATGAATTTAGGCAAAGCAAAATTTTTTTTGGTCAATGCCCAAAAAACCCCATTTTTTTACCCTATTACTCGACAAAATCTACCAGATATATACCCCCTTCTGAATGACGTTCCCCCCCCCCCCCAAAGACAACTGTTTCCCTTTTTCTTTCAATTTAAAATTCTTGGACTTCCTTTACTAAAAATCTGAATGGAAATCTCACATCTTTTTCTTGTTTAAATAGCTTTTAAGAAATTAGTTATGTGGCGTCTGGGGTTTTTTTTTTTTCCCCCCCACTTTTTAAATCATTCTAAAACCCTATTCTGTCCCCATCTTTCTAATGCAAGAGTTAATCATTTAAATTTTTAATTTTTTAATCCCATTTACTGGTAAACTCTGGAGCAATCTTCCGTGTTATTTTTTGGCCAAAAAAAGATGCCACAGAGCAAAAAGTTTTGATCATTCTATTTAATTTTTGTTGAGGCCCCCCCCCCCAAAATTTTTTTTTGGTCAATGGCCCCAAAAAACCCGATTTCTTTACCTATTACTCCACAAAATCTACCAGATATATATCCCCTCTTCTGCAATGACGTCAATGACAATGTTTCCCTTTTTTCTAATCCCTACAAAAGCGCGCCAAGCATTGTTCGCGACAATCATAACACAGTGCTTCCTACGGGAATTCAGACAAATTACTCTATGGCAGCTACTGATTCCGAGAAGATATTTACAGATGGCAGCTTTTTAAAGCACGGGCAGTCCATCAAGACCGTTGAGGAATGTTCAGATGCCACTTGTCAATTATAGACGAAGCATTTAAAAAAGATCGCCTTCCTTCCGCGAGTAATTTGAACAGAGGCGCATTGGTATGACTATCATTATTTCATAATGAGTGGCAAGAAAGACCTAACAAAGAACAAATTAAAGTTATTGTATTCTACACAAGGCAGAGAGGCCAGTGAAGAAATATCAAGGATTGTGGATGTTACGAGGAGATGTGTGCATAAGTGGGTGGAAAGTTGACGGTGGTTTGCATCGTCGCGACAGCCGCGACACCAGAACATTATAAGTGGCCAGGGCGAGATGTAAAAGTCATATCGCAATATTTTTCTTGCTCTTAATTGAGGATGGGCATCCACTTGACGTTCCATGACATTTAGGGTGCTTGCTGATGTTTTACAACCCTCGCCTGGCCACTTATAATGTTTGTGTCGCGGCTGTCGCGACGATGCAGCCCACCGTCAAACTTTCACCCACTTATGCACACATCTCCTCGTAACATCCACAATCCTTGATATTTCTTCCACTGGCCTCTCTGCCTTGTGTAGAGATACAATAACTTTAATTTGTTCTTTTGTTAGGTCTTTCTTGCCACTCATTATGAAAATAATGATAGTCATACCAATGCGCCTCTGTTCAAATTACTCGCGGGAAGGAAGGCGATACTTTTTAAAATGCTTCGTCTATAATTGACAAGTGGCATCTGAACATTCCTCAACGGTCTTGATGGACTGCCCGTGCTTTAAACAAGCTGCCATATGTAAGATATCTCTCTCGGAAGTCAGTAGGCTGCCATAGAGTACATTTTCTGAATTCCCGTATGGAAGCGCTGTGTTATGATGTCGCGAACAATGCTTTGGCGCGCTGTATATTCTGTCGATCTTTCTAATGCAAGAGTTAATCAGTAATTTTAATTATTTAATCCCATTCACTGGTAAACTCTGGAGCACTCTTCCTGTGTCTATTTTTCTATCTTCCTATGGCTTATATATTTTCAAGAGAGGAGTGAAAAGTTCTGATCTTAATTGACGTAACCCCCTTTCTCTATTATCTTACTGTCTTCTTTATAGGGACTGACTGGGCATTTTGGCCGGGCTGGGACTAAACGGGCATTTTGTTACCTCTTTTTTGCTGCCCTTGGCCAGTCCTTTGTGATGTAAAAATAAAGAAAATAGCAAAAATACAGATATGTTTTTCATATTTTGTTGAAATGATTCCTTGAAGATTCTTACACATTAATTTGACAATATATCCACTCTAGAATACTCAAGAAGCCAACAAGTGCTTTTCAACTCAACAAATTAAGTGTATATGACTATTCTTTTGCTCAACCGTTTCGTCTCCACCCGTTGATACTGTTCCCTTATGTGAGTGGTCATGCACGGTCCGGAAGCACTATCAAAGAGAGCTTAGTAAAGCGCGACAAAAACTGCCAAGACTGGGAAAGAAGACTGCTCTTGCTGCATATGAATTCGACTTTCACACACACACACACACACACACACACGCGCGCGCATGGAGGTACTTCGTACTGTAGTGGTTAGCTCGCTCAGTTCACAATCGATTAGTTCCGGGTTCGATCTCCGGGTGGAGCGGATAAATATGGGCGGTCTCCTTAAAACCCAAGCCCCTGTCCACCCAACAGTGAATGTGTATCAGGTGTTAGCCCGGGATTTGTAACCTGCATTCCGGGATGATAGTTTCGGCCAACACTAAGGACCAGTTACAAGAAGGTCTCGTCGTGTGCCCTATAGGGTCCCGGCGTGGAAATGCCCGACTGCACAGGTTCAAGAACAGCGTCATTTCACCCCCATCGTGTGCCCCATTGAGAAAAAATCGTCGGGCGGTAACCCCCTACAGATGAGATGATCGATGAGCACCGTATATTATTAAATACCTCTATTGAACATCAATAATCAACATGTTCAATATGTGACACATTTCTGAGGAAGAATCAACGCGAGTACTAAGCCAAAAAGGCAGCTAATTCATAATTTTCCAGTTGCCGTGAACTCAAGACAAGCGGATGTCAGCGCCACCTATTGGCAGCGGCGGGCGATATCGGCGGGCGGGCGGAGTCCATATCCACCCCTCACAACGGCACTATTCTCTATACCTCGTGTTTCATGAAACTGATCATACCTACGCCTGTGAGCATTTCATAGACACACGGCAAGTCTAAGATCACTCGCACCCTAAACCACAATAACTCGTTCCCGCAGGGTATAAGTGGCAATATTTTACTATATGAGATGTACCTGTCAGTCCCTGAAAATAACAATAATCGGTATTCCCGAACAGGTGATAAGCGCAAATAATTGTAAACAGAGAATGAATGTAGGTACGATTATGGCAGGTACCTTCGAAGATGAAGAGAAAGAGACTGAGCAAAAATGAGTACGATGACGAGAAAGTATGAGAGAGAGAGCGGCAGGACGATGAAAGAGAACGCATAGCGAGGAGAGAGAGAGAGAGAGAGAGAGAGAGAGAGAGAGAGAGAGGGAGAAGAGAGAGAGAGAAGAGAGAGAGAGAGCGAGAGCGAGCGAGCGAGCGAGCGAGCGAGCGAGGAGCGAGGAGGAGGAGAGAGAGGAGAGAGAGAGAAGAGAGAGAGAGAGAGAGAGAGAGAGAGAGAGAGAGGAGGAGGTTCAACTGGAACGCCATCGTGGCGGTGTCATGGTAACTCAAATAACCAAACTCAGAACTTGTGAAATCTTTTCGTACCGCCTCTTTCTATTGAAAACAACATTGCTAATACAAGTATTAGTTTATTTGTATGTTATAGAAAACAATAATTCATGATAGAAATGACAGGAATTAATTTGTTTATAGTACCTAGTAAATATTATTATTCTATTTATCGCACGGGTTGGTATACACCTCGCTTCCGACGTCGGGTCCTCATGCCGATGGGGGCTCTATTGCCGTCCATGAGATGACCAAGTCGGCATCCCGACTCCACGCACGATCGTGTACATTATAGAAAACGTCCAATTCTTGCAACTGGGCCTAGGCACTTAGGATGAATGATGAAATATATAAATGGAGACGGGGCCATACGAGTGTATGGGAAGGTTCTTCGTTGGATTAGATCTTGGCTAAGTAATAGGCAACAAAGGGTTACAATTACTGGTTCAAAATCTGAATGGGAGCAGGTAACAAGTGGGGTTCCACAAGGGTCTGTTTTGGGTCCTTTACTATTTTTGATTTACATCAACGACTTAGATAGTGTGATTAGTATTTATATTAGCAAGTTTGTTGATGATACTAAGGTAGGTAGGATTATTAGATCACAGTCTGATGTAAATATATTGCAAGGAGACTTAGATAAACTATATGAGTGGGTAGATAGATGCCAGATGGAATTTAATATTGATAAGTGTAGCGTAATGAATGTTGGTAGGACAAATCCTGGTAATAGGTACACTATACGCAATGTATCACTGAAAAGATCAGAAGGTGAGCAAGATCTGGGAGTGCGGGTAAGCTCAGACCTCCGTCCTAGGAATCAATGTATTGAGGCTAGAAATCGAGCTAACAGGGTTTTAGGATTCATTACCAGGAGTGTTAAAAGTAAAAGTGCTGAGTTTATGCTAAAGCTTTATTTGGCAC
The DNA here is from genome assembly GCA_016584305.1 of Chionoecetes opilio. Lineage (NCBI taxonomy): Eukaryota > Metazoa > Arthropoda > Malacostraca > Decapoda > Majidae > Chionoecetes > Chionoecetes opilio. The sequence continues at coordinate 123,080 of JACEEZ010019767.1, read as the reverse complement.
TAGTCAGACCTCACCTAGACTATGCGGTTCAGTTTTGGTCTCCGTATTACAGG
>JACEEZ010019767.1:110527-118027 GCA_016584305.1 Chionoecetes opilio | reverse complement strand
TGTATATGTTTTTCCTGTGTTAAATGTATAATACATAACTATAGACCTACTACACCTCTTTGTGATTTTAATAAGAAACTTTCTTCATATATGGACAATAGTAGTACTAGTACTAATGCAAACATCACAATGAACATTTACAACATTTATCCACATTTTTTCTTTTGTATATTATTCACAATTGCACCCATGACCGCACTTGCAAAGTAATGTGCAGGGCAGATAATTATCTTTGATACATCTTTACCGTCCTCGGCAACCTGTAGTTCATCCACACTTTATCACAGCGCGACACGCTGCTCCAGCGTGTCGCGGGGGTAGGTGCATCCACTTGATTTCCCACCCGGTCTAGTCATGTTTTCGAGTCCACCCAAATTCTGTTGGGCTGGGCAGGTGTGGTTCTTTATACAGAGCCTGGTTCCAGACGTGCCCAGCCTGGTATCCTACTCGAAGCAAGTGTTGATATACGTAGACCAGAGGTGGGCACCGCAAACGAAAATCCACTTCCGCAAACGCAAATCCGCAAACCCCAATCCTTACGTTCCGCAACCGCAAGTCTACAAATTTCTTGAAGTTCACACTTCCGCAACCGCAAGTTCGCAAATCCGCAAACCAATTATGTGATATTTTCTCTGCATTTATTGCAAAAACAGAGGTAAAGTACTTTGTTGTAATTAGTTTATATATTTTTTCCTAAATCACTTGTGGCAATAATTATTGATATAGTATATATATATATATATATATATATATATATTAGTATTTTTTCATACATACCCCTCAGCGCCACACATATGTTATAGCTCACATTTTACCTTCCCCGCATTGTGACCTCTCAATGAATATATCAACTTAAGTGCACACTAAGGGGTAATAATTAATATAAGTACACTACACTCCTAATTTTATTTCATCGATATGATATCGGGCCCTTAATCTCAGACTCCTTATTCAGTGTCCTCTGGTAACAATTCCATATTGGGCAGGTCCATGTTCCCCTTCATAAAAACCAATCTCTCAAAATAGTCGGAGGTCAGACTCACTCTCTTGGCCTTCATGATGTCCGCCCACTGGGAGAACAGTCTCTCCAGAACTGCAGAGCTGGGTATGGCCGTGTTGTACTTAACAACACATCTACCCAGGCGGCAAGAAAAAGGGCAGGGAACAATGCCTGCTCAAGCAGCTTGTTCCTCTGCTTCTCTGAACACCAACTCTCAAGCTCTTTTTCCCATCTTGTTAGAGAGGCAGGTAGAGTTGGTGCCCTCTGTAGCTGTGGGTCCTGGACTCCTCAAAGCCTGGAAATAATAGATACATTTGTAATATATATATAAATAAAAAATTATAAGTAATCGGAGTCAGAAAAAAAATGATACTGATACTTGGAAATATAAAGTGCTCAGATTTTTTCAAAAATATATTATTGCTCTTGAATCATAAATATATCAATAACGTATCAGCATGACGCTCAAGATTGCTAATAAAATGACTTGAAGTAATGAACTGTCACAGCTGAACTGAAGATGCAGTAGATCTCGATAAAATCTATAGCTCTCACCTTAGAAAAAATTGACCTATCATAGTCTCACTTTGAAAAAATTATCCCATATGTCTTGATTTGGGCTGCTGCCTTCTGAGGTATCCAAGACAGCCTGCTCTGTGACCTCGAACAGGAGTCTTAGCATCATGACATCTATCTTTTCAGGGTTAAGAAGGCGGACCACAGGCAGCTTGAAGAGGGGCTGCATTGCTGTGACCATCAAAAAGTCCATTTGATCAAAGAGGAAGAAGAACCTGGCCTTGAAAGCCTTAGGTCTCTTATCACTATGAGGGTTCTCCAGGAGGTACTCCACTAATGGCCGGGCATATTTGAATGGCTTAGCCTTCAATACATTGGAAGTCAAAGTAGTTGGCGTAGTTCCGTCCTGGCCATGGGTAAACACATGCGCACAACAAGATCATAATATTCCCCCCCTAAAATTACCACAGAATATGTACAAAACACTTACCATCAACTAATATTTTGTTGGGTCCTCTTGATTGATCTTCCTCTTGATTGCTTGATGTAACCTTTGTGGGAAGGAGTCAGCCAATGTGTGTAAATTGTCCTCACTTAAGTTGTGCCACACGTCTAGGAGAGCCGCCTTGAGTTTTGGTATGGAACTTGTGTCCGTCTCTCTCAGTTTCCTTTTCATTAGAGCCAACAAGTTTTCGATGAGATTTAAGTCAGGACTGTTTGCAGGCCAGTCTTGAAAATATTTTACGGCACAATTTACTAACCACTCTTGCACTGGCTTACAGCTATGACACGGTGCACCGTCTTGCATGAATGTCTCAGCATTGCAATTGTCAAAGCACTCCTCTAAATTGTCAAATAGTAAATCGAGATATCTTTCACCATTCAGAGTAACACCTTCTTCTATAATAACTAAATTTCCAACACCGTAATAAGAAAAACAGTCCCACACCATCAGTTTATCAGGATGCCTCACATGTGTCACAACATATTTCTGGTCGTAACGATCAGCAAATTTTGGACGACGAACGCGTTTACTTGGTGCTCCTGTCACAGTGAAATATGCTTTCATCTGACCAAAGTATGGAACGAAATTTGTCAAGTGGCCAGGTAACATATTCTCTGGCGAAAGCAACGCGATTTTCTTTGTGGCGAGGTGTTCGTCGGCGTTCCACCAGGACACGAAGCGCTAGGATACGGTCCGTTGTTGACTTACCAGGCGTGAACCCAGACTGCTGAGGTCTCTGATGCTTCACCAGATGACTGCGAATCCGTGTCAGCAATAGATGGGCAAGCACCTTGCCTGGTACGCTGAGCAGTGTAATACCGCGGTAATTGTTGCAGTCCTGACGGTCCCCTTTCCCTTTCCAGATAGGGACGACCAGCCCCCTTTTCCAGTCAGGAGGAATGGTATCTGATTGCCACACGGCAGTCAGGACAGCATGAAACCCGCGGATCATGGCCTCACCCCCAGCTTTGAGGAGCTCCGCACTGATATTACAAACACCAGCTGCCTTTCCACCCCTCAACTTTGCTACAGCCTCTCTGACTTCGTCAAGAGAGGGTGCGGTTTCGTCAATGGGAGGGTCGGCATCCACTGCCTGTAACCCAGTGGTGTGAAGCTGCTCAGTTGGAGGGTCCACCGTGAACAACTGCCCAAAGTACTCAGCCCAACGAGCCATCTGCCCATCCATGTCCGACACGAGGCGCCCATCTGCTGTTCGAATAGCACTCGCCCGAGAAGGAGACTTGGAACGGAGCTTCTTCAGGGCTCGGTAGGCGGGTCGGAGGTCATTAGCGTTCAAATGACCCTCGACATCCTCAGCGAGACTCCTGACATACCTCTCCTTGTCTCTCCTCAGGAGGGTTCTAGTCCGGCGTGACAGAGCCCTGTGCTGGTCCCGGTTCCCAGCCAGCCTGGCAGCGCGACTCTCCTCGATTTTCTCCAGCGTCTCCGTCGAGACAAAACCACGCCTTGACCTCGGGCGCTCCCCAATACACTCCTTGGCAGCCTGTAGAGTTTCACGTTTGTAGGTATCCCACAGTTCTACAGGGTCCCCGAGAGCACCGAGTACATCAAGCCGATTTGAGACTGCCACCGCATACTCATGAGCACATGTCAAGTCCTTCAGTTTCTCAAGATGAAACACAGTATGGTTACCTCATGAGATTCTTCTGGACTTGACATGAAGCTTAAGTGTAGCAACAACAAGTCTGTGATCTGTTCCAAAGAGCTCAGCACTCCGGTAAGAAGCGGTTGTGATAGGCTCATAATTATACCTCACAATTAACGACCACTTTCAATCACATGATCATCAATATTCCTCTACTCGGGGCACCAATTTTTGGTGATTTATATCTCAAACTTATTTAATTTGAAGTCCTTACCTAATCAAACCCATGTTCTGTCGCATCCGGTGGATAGTAGGGTTGCATTGCGGATCAGGGTTTGATTAATACTGCAATGGTCTTGTGATCCGATGTGGTCGCCCGTGTTCAGAGCCGCCCGTGTATGACAGAGGCGGTGGGCGGAGGCGTAATCGTGGTTGGCGTCAAGTGGTTATCACACCAAGTTATCCATGACGCACGGCTATCATCCGTGTGTTGATTCTAACACGATCCTATTGTCTTTACACTATATATGTACAATTAAATCTGTACATAATCTCTTCATATTAATAAGAGATGTTAACTCGGTGAGGTGTGGAGTGTACTTGTACTTGTAGACAAGCAAGCACGTATATTAGATTGATGTTATCCTCACGGAGGGTCTGGGTGTACTGTTTTCTCCAAGGTGGGCGAGACCCAAGCTACCAATACCTATGACACGTGTATGATGTCAGGTGGCCTAGAATCTAATGGGTGGCGGCCAATGACCGCGCTTCAAAATCAAGGTGCTAATTATTTAAGTGCAATGCTTATTAACCACTGGAATATTAATTTATCCTATCCCAGTACTAATCATTTACTTAAATTACCTTAATTATTACCCATTACCATTACAATTATATATATACATCCCTATACACCCCTATCACGAGCGGAAAATACTTCACTCACAAGGGGGGGGGGGAAACAAAATTACCACTCTACCAATTATGAGAGGGTGGTTTATGGATAATTTCCACAAGGATTAGTATGTAACTATTGTTTCCTGGAATAGTTCACTTCTCACTCTCCCCTTTCACGGAGTCAACAATCAACAATTGAAAATCTAAGTATCGAGTTTAATGTTCCAAACAAACCGGGTCTCAATTATGGGACTCGATACAAACCGGGCTTCATTCAGAGCTTATATTAGCACCCCCTTAGCGCTATCCAGGGGAGTCTCATCACTTCCTCGGCTGTATAGTGTTCCCTACCCAGAGGTCAAAGAATTACTTATAACTGAAGTTCTACACAATGGATTAATGCTACTCGATCTGGAGACTATAGCTACTTAAACCAAGAACATTCCATGCCATTTTTGTGTCCTAAGTTTTAAGTGTTTTCTTTAAGTTAATAGAAAATTTACCGTTAAATTTTGAAGTTGTTTTTACTCATATTCCTTTTATTCATTACTCACTAATTGTGAGATTGTAAAGACTTTTTACCATAGACATCAATAACGTAAATATCACCTGTGTAACCTTACAACTTATACAGTACGTTCGACAAGACGAAAGCAGTAGATGTGATTTATCTTTACCATCAAAAAGCGTTTGACAAAGTCCCCTATAAGTGTTTACTTAAGAAATTAAAGTCGCACGGCATAACTGGAAACATTTTAACGTGGATTGAAGACTGGCTTTCTGAGAGAAATTAGCGTGTCGTAATGAATGGAAAAGCATCTAGCTGGCGAGACTGCTAGATCCTGTATTTTTATTAATCAATGTAAACGATATTGACGAAGGCCTCACCTGTAAGATATCAAAGTTTGCGAACGATACTAATATAACAAATAAAGTAATCACAACTTCCGATAAGATGCAATGGCAATCTAGCTTTGATTGCTTAGTTAGCTGGGCAAACAAGTGGCAGATTAAATTAATACCAGTAAGTGTAAGGTTTTGCATATAAGAAATAATAACTATAAGTTAGCTACTCAATAGATGGACATGAACTTTCCAATGTTACCTTAAGAAAAAGACTTGGGGATAATTGTAATCAACGACCTGAAGCTCAGTAAACATTGTTTATAAGTTGTTGAGAGGGATAACAAATAAACGGTATCATATATATATATATATAACTTGCGAGTATATGTCTCAAAAAGTAACTCATACACTTTTGAATGTGACAGTGCGTCCTCATCTTGAACATTGCGTTCAGTTCTGGTCGCCTTACTATGTAAAACATATAAACAGTTAGAGAGAGAACAAAGAAAAGTTTTTAAAATGATTCTGCTCTTGCGAAAGAGCCATATGAAGGGCGATTGAAGGAACTTAACTTGATCAGTTTGTCAAAACGTACTAGGTTAGGAGGAGACTTAATAGAGCTGTTTAAAATATGCCATGGCTTTGATAATATTAACTTCTTCTATTTTCATATTGATCGCACAAGCATGACTCGTAATAATGGACGCAAGATAATTGGTAAATGATTTCGGTCACATGAAGTAAAACACTTTTTCTTAAATTAATAAAAGTGTTAGTATGTGAAACTTTCGTCCGGCACAAGTAGTTAATAGTAACAGGGATGAGGCATTAAAGAACTAAGTAGATAAATGCTTAGCATCAACTGCCTAACTCGATTACTTCGGTCATACGTAATTTTTTTTCTTCATTTTTAACTGTAGCTTAGATTATGTCTCTCCTTCAGTCTGTGCTATCAATTTCCATGGCAAATTTTTCAATACCGTATGGTATTTTTTTCTCCTTTTTTTTCCTGCTGGCCTCAGCCGGAGTGAATGGTAGGTGGGAGGAGCCTTCAACTTTGCTATTCTTTTACCTTTAAGACATATAAACTATAGTGGTAGAGAGTAGTCAACCAGGCAGTCTCGTTTGGCCCAGTAAGGCTGTTGCTGTCTGTTCTTCCTTTGTATTCCTTTGTATAAACTGATTCCATATCTGCGAAATTCATCTTATGAAGATGGGTTGTAAGAACTTAATATGTTTTCATTATTGAATCGTATAATCCATGGGGACTTAGCATAACCTTTTCATATCCTTAAAGTATTCGATATAATCAATCAAGAGAACCTATTCGAGCTCTCTCCTCAAGTGAGAACAAGAAACAACGGCTTCACCACAGATCTTCGCAAGAATAATTTTACTGTCAGAATAGTGAATCGGTGGAATTGATTAACAGCTAATATTGTTAAAATCAGCACTTAAAAACTTCAACTAAATATAGATTAAACGCGTAGTTCAAAGTAACTGAGTTTTTATATTGCACCACGAGTTATCTCATAAACATCCCCCTGATTATTTAGTGTTAGTTGTAGTTCTAGTTAGTATACTACATTCCTTTATTCATTATGAACATTTTCATGTTCTTGTACTTTTCAGGTGCATGACATTCTTTTCCAAGTGTTTCCTGATATCTAATATTCGTTTTTTGTTTGTGTTTTTTGTTTTTACATCACAAAGGACTGGCCAAGGACACAAAAATGCGGTAACAAAAAGTCTGCTTAGTTGACAGTCCCTAAAAAGAAGATAGCAAGAGAATAAAGAAATGGGTGTAGGCCAATTTAGTTCGGGAGGTGTCTAGTCACTCCTCTCTTGAAAAGATTTAAGTCATATAGAAGAGGAAAAATAGGAACATAAAGAGAGTTCTAGAGTTTACCAGTGAATGGGATGAAAGAGTAAAGATACTGATTAACTCTTGCATTCGGAAAATGGACAGAATAGGGATGAGAATAAGAAGAATATCTTGTGCAGCGAGGCCACGGGAGGGGGGAAGGCATGCAGTTAGAAAGTTCAGAAGAGGAGTGAGCATGCAAATAACGGTAGAAGATAGCAAGAAAGCAACATTGCGGCGGTGATTTAAAGATTGAAGACAGTCAG